>APFE030331609.1:87199-147718 GCA_000404065.3 Pinus taeda | reverse complement strand
TTCAGTGGCTACAACCAGATCAGGATAGCCTCAGAAGACCAGGACAAAACCACCTACACCTGTCCTTGGGGCACTTATGCTTACAATGTTTTTTCGTTTGGACTTTGCAATGCTCCAGCTACATTTTAGAGAGCTGTATTAGCTATTTTCGCTGATTTAATTCATGATTGTGTTGAAGTTTACATGGATGATTTTTCAGTATATGGCAATTCATTTGAATATGCATTAGAAAACCTTGAGAGAGTTTTGAAAAGATGTATTGAAACTAACCTGTCCCTCAGCAATGAGAAGTGTTTTATGATGTTGAAGGAAGGGATAGTGTTAGGCCACTATATTTCTTCTCAAGGGATCAAAGTTGACCCAGTAAAGATCCAGATCATTGTCGATTTGCCAATACCACAGAATCAAAGAGAGGTAAGAAGTTTCCTTGGGTATGCAAGCTATTACAGAAGATTTATTGAACATTTTAGTAAGATAGCTTTACCTTTGTTTAAACTTCTATCAAAAGATGTACTTTTCAGTTGGAATGAGAACTGCCAACAAGCATTCCAACTACTCAAAAAGAAGTTATCAACCGCACCAGTCCTGAGAGGGCCTAATTGGAGCCTACCATTTCATATCTTTACAGATGCATCTGACACTGCAGTGGGTGCATCATTAGGCCAAAAAGAGGAATCTTGTACTTATGCCATTTACTTCATTAGCAAAAATATAACACCTGCAGAGTTAAACCACACAGTCACAGAGAAGGAAACACTTGCTATCATATATGCTGTGAACAAATTTCCACATTACATAACTGGTTATGAAGTCTTTGTACATACTGACCATTCTGCCATTAAACATTTAATGAATAAACCAATAACTAGTGGCAGAGTTACCAGATGGTTACTATTGTTACAGGAATTCAACATCACAATGTTAGATAGACCAGGTAAAGAGAACCAGGTGGCAGATTTTCTTTCTAGACTGCAAAACCAAGGTGAGGTTGTTCCAGTTGAAGATTCTTTCCCAGATGAACATTTATTTGCCATTTCTATAGTAAATCCTTGGTATGCTGATTTGGCCAATTACTTGTCTACAGGAAGGACACCTCCACACTTTACCGCAAAGGAAAGGAAGAGACTAGTCAAACAAAGTGCTAGATATTCATGGCTCAATGGCGATATATTTTACACTGGTTATGACATGATCATTAGAAGATGTGTAAGAAATGATGAGGTAATTGATATTTTAAAATCTTTCCATGATGAACCGTGTGGTGGGCATTTTGCAGCTAAGCGGACAACATTCAAAGTTCTTACTCTTGGATACTACTGGCCATCCATTTTCAAGGATGCCAAGAAGTATGTAAAGAGTTGTGACCGCTGCCAAAGAATGGGCATGCCAACAACTACAGACGAGATGCCTCTTCAGTCCCAAGTTCACCTAGAGCCATTTGAAAAATGGGCTCTAGACTTCATAGGACCCATTAACCCAACCTCCAACGGTAAGAAGAACATCTTAGTATGTATTGATTATGTCACAAAGTGGGCTGAAGCAAAAGCACTGGTTAGAGCCACCGAACACACAATTGTCAATTTCCTTTTTGAATAGATTTTTGTCAGGTATGGAGTGCCAAGGGAGATAGTGACTGATCAAGGTACCCAATTAACCTCAAAGTTGGTAAAGGACATCACAGACAAATACCAAATCAAGCATAGGAGAAGCACACCTTACCATCCACAGGCAAATGGGCAGGTGGAATCCACAAACAAAACTTTGGAAGGCATCATTACTAAAACTGTTGCAATGAACAAGAAGAATTGGGAAGAGAAGCTCAAAGATGCACTCTGGGCTTACATAATCACATGGAAGGATACTACAGGATTTACACCATACCAGTTGGTGTACGACAAAGAGGTAATGCTTCCTATTGAGTTTCAAATACATACTTTTAAACTGGCTGCAGATTTGCAAATTGACTTGGACCAAGCACAAAAAGAAAGAATTCAGCAGTTAAACTAGCTGGATGAAATGAGGTAGCAAGCAGAGGAAACCACCATCCTCATACAAAAGCAAAGGAAGCAGTGGCATGATGCACATATCAAGAAGAAGAAATTCAAGGAAGGTGACTGGGCTTTACTTTTTGACTCTAAGTTCAAAAATCATAAAGCCAAGTTTACCACCCATTGGATGGGCCCATACCAAATTGTTCAGGTTTATGACAATGGTTCAGTGAAGCTCACAACTATTGATGGAGAAGGTAATTCCTTTACTGTCAATGTTCATCGCCTGAAACTATATACTAAGCCCACCAGCAAGCAAGATTTTCTCCACACAGTATCTCAACAAAGAGAGGTTGAGATACTGCAACCCTCAGTTGCAGTATCCCTGCCTTAGTTTATTTTCTTTCAATTTCGATTAAAAAAAATAAATAAATAAATAAATAAATAAATGGGTTAGATGTGAAAACCAACCTCTGGCACACTCTAACCCCAAATTCCTACTTGAAAACCAATTCATTGGCGGGTAAGAATTCTCTTTCTTTTTTTGTTTACCGTTTAATTTCTCAGCTGAATAATGACTTGAGGACAAGTCAAAACTTTTGTGGGGGAGAGAAGCATCAGTATTTTGTTCTTTCATCTCTCCATTGAAAATTTTTAAAAAATTCTCATCTCCTCATTGTAAATTTCCAAAGCAGTTTGTTCCAACATTCCATATTTCAATAAATAAGTTGTCTTGTCATTGTTTTATTTCAGAGGGACCTGGTTATAAATATCATGCAGGGGGACCTGTTCTGTCCAAGAAGACCATGCTATCAGCACCAGCAGTAATGGGACCTGTTTAGACATACAAAAAGGGACCTGTTAAGAGATTGATATTTCAAGGTTACTTCAACACAGCTTCAGCAAGTTTCTACAAGGGCAGGTTGCTGAGCACCAAGACTCCATCAAACACCCAAGCTCAACAGTACCTGTATGCACATAAAGAATTGCATGAACATCTTCAACATTTCAGAGGGACCTGTTGCATTCAAATCTACCTCAGGGGACCTGTTATGAACAACAAAGAAAGTAAAAAAACAGTCAAGAGGCTACCTCTACTCAGCATGCCAATGCAACAACAGTCAAACAAAAGTGTAATACGCTCCTTGTTCTTAACATTTAATTTATTGAATTAATTTTTAATGTTAATTCTAGTAACTGTGACTGTTATGATCGATTTCAAGGGCACATTTTTCATCATCCCTTATCTCCCTAATTCTTCCCTACTTCAACCTATTTCCTACTTCTAAAATCCATTAACCCTTCATTTCAACCTTGTTCCACGCATCCTACAGCCATACCAACCTCCTAAATCCATACCGCCATTTGGCTGAGTACCAACAGGACACGTGGTGATTGTTTTTTAAAAGAGAAATTATATAAAGGTAAGAAACAGGAGGCCTATTCATTATTTTTCATGCGGACGAATGATGATTTCACCACCCGACGCACCTAAGTGATTCAGAGGACTCCATCATACCTCAGTGTGGTATATACGCTCCCAGCGCTCCCATAATAGAATTTGTGCAAGCGGCATCATTATTCCCCTGTTTTCAAAAATGAACACACTCTAAGGTAAAGGACATTGGTCATTTCACTCTCATTTTTCAGGATTGTTTACGCTGGCGCATCATCCCGTGGCCTCCACAGTAAGGACCGAAGGTAGTGAGCACCATCCGGTTTCGACTCCCACCAAGTTACACGACAGTCGACCCAGCATCACATTGGATACTAAGGGAGTGACGCTATTAGGTAATAAATCAAAAATTCCTTGTTAAATTCGCAATTTAAGAGCTTGACCCTCCGCCAAGATGGCAAATAGGGTCGAGCCAAGCGTGTTCGATAGTTCCCAATACCATGAAGACTGCATTTCGATTCTCAGAGAAATACAGTGGTTGCCCTTTTTGGAGAAATTCCATGGAAGCAACGAAGAGGTTGCTAAGCAATTCGCCTTCACATTTAATGGGGAGAAAGCCCTGATAGGCAATTTCTCATTCAGGGTTTCAGAAGACACCATCGCCCAAGCAATAGGGATCAGCCCAGAAGGAGAAAAGTATTTTAATACCAAGCAATTCAAAGAGAAATCGTGGACCCAATTCATGTCTAGTTCCTGAGTCTCATCGGTTAACTAGAAGAAAGGCGTCCCAAGAAGTTGGTTGGTGCATCCTTGGGATGAAATGGTCTACATACTTCAAAAATTTGTAACTTGTGAAGGCCGCTACAGCATTGTTTATCTATACCATATCAAGTTGTTGCTACACTTGAAAAGGAAATGTGTCAACAGTTTACCATATTTTCTATTGCAGAGCCTAACCAAGATGTCAAAGACCATCCAGAAGTAGAAGGGAAATGAAGGAAAGAGCTTATATCACTTTGGTTTAGTCAAAATTCTTATTGAGCATGAAATGTAGAGAAGAGGGAAAACGTGGAAGGAGTTCTTAGCTGCCAACCAAATTAGAGACGAGGAGGACAAAGAAGAATCGCAAGAAAACTCGGGATTCATGAAGGACATTGATGAGGAGATCCCAGCATCATCCAAAGCAAACAAGGCACCTCCACCTGTGAGCAGCATAAGGACTAGGCAAATGAGAAAGGAGGATGCTAAGAAGGCAGAGCAAGATAAAGTTTTCACCACTTACTCAAGGAGAACAAGAAGGACACCAAAAGCTCAGTTGCAAGAAGACCAGCCACCAGGGCCAGGAGCTAATATAGATGTTGAAATCCATTCACCCCCAGGACCAGGAGCTGATATAGAGGTCGAAAGTAATAACAAACAAGAAAAAGGGTCACCACCTCCCAATAAGAAGCAGAAGAAACTGGAGAAACAAATTGAAAAATTAAAGGAAGAGCTCATGGAGGCTAATATGCTGGAGAAAGTTATCAAGAAAGAAAATGAAATGCTCCGAGCGCAGAGTAAAGAAATTCAAAAGAAAAATGAAAAGTTAAAGGAGAGAGTCAATGAGCTAGAAGCTGAGCAAACAGATATTTGTAAGTGGGCCACCAAGTGGTACAATCAGAAGAAGAACCTCAAGGAAAAATACAAAAGACTAAAGCAAGACCTCCATGACCAGAAAGATGCCCAGGTGAAAAAGAATGTGGACACATTGCTAAAGGCAGCAGAGGTACAGGCAGGGACAGAGTTCAAAGGAAGCACTTCAGAGTTAGCATGAGGACATGCTAATTCATTAAGTCAGGGAGAGATGTTGGTACCATTCCATGACCCCTTTTTCCCTCCCAAAACATGACATTTGCCTACCTCTTTTCATCATTTATCTCTCAAATCCCTTGGAAATTGATTAATTAATAGTCTTATAGCTATTAAATTGCATTGAAATTGATTTAAGGGTTTTGTGTTAATGAATTAGGAGTTTTTGGCAAAAAGACTACAGGAAGTTCCAACATCCTGTAATTGGCTTATTGTTTGACATGTGGCATGACAGCCAAGCTAGAGCGAAGGGTATGGATGAAAAGCGGAATGTCCAAGCATGGACGAGCACCTATCTCGCAGCGGAATCAACCCTCCTACATGCACGGTCAATGACGGTCAACTATGGCATGTTAGCGACAAAGGCAGCAACAGCACACAGTCCAAATCGATTTAAGTTTTGTTTCCTTTTTTTAATCAGCAAGGATAGAAACATTTTCAAAAATCGTGTTTTGGTAAAAGCGGCAACAGCCGCTCATGAATTTACATCCGTTTTCAAGGGATGTAAAACCATATGTAAATATAGTTCTGAACCGGTTGTATAATCGTTATCATTATCGTTGTTTCAAGAAAAAAGTTTCGATTTTAATACCAAAGACTTGCATTACAGTCATGATTGCGTTGTGTTGATTTGGTAATCGTTGGATAACAAGCCCAGTATACCTGGAACGCGGACGGGCCCTGCGTACATGGTATATTGTTGTTATTTTATTTCATTTACAGTTAGGGTATTTGGTATTGATATGGGCAGTGATTAAATCAATTCATGTTTATGCTTATATGTTTATGAATGCGCTTGCTTATATGTTTATGAATGCGCTTGAATAGATTATCACTTGGATCGTGAATCATATCCTGTAAGGGACTCGATCCCTTGTTATCTTGTAGAGCACTGTCATGAACTTTATGCTTATGATTTCCATATATTTTTATGACTATTAATGAATGTTGAGTATTCGCTGAACAGATGTTTTATGTGTGATGTCTCTGTAAGGGGACTAAAATCTTTAATTGCAGTGATACACAGCATTTTGATTTGTTAAATGAATTGAATCTTGGTAGATAGTGATACATAGGGTGATTTAGTTTGATATTGAATCGAATAATAGCATTGTAATTAGGAAGATTAGACTTAGATTAGATCCTTTATGTCTATATACTTTAGGCGCACGCCTCTAAGTCTACGCACCCTGGTCGATAATAAATATAGCCTAGTCTAGCACCCTAGATAGGACACTACACTCCTTATCCTCCATTTTCTCGGGGGCAACCATATGTCAGTATGCCATCATCTTTAGGTCAACCTAGAATGATTGTCAATTAGTGGCAGCCAACAATGCTTATTCAACCAAGGCTTGTGTATCCATTACAACCTATGAAATCTATCTCATCCATACCTACCATGTCTATTGTTACAACTTTACCACAGTCACAAGCTCAGTTAGTTGTATCTCAACCTGTGAAAAATGGTCCTTCAACCTCAAACCCCCAAGTTTCAGGTTTACAAATTCAGCCTTCTCAGGGAGTTTTACAACAATTGTTTATGCCTGAATTCCAACAACCTCATGCTAGTTTACCTTTTACTAGAATGACTCATACTTACATTGGTTTAGTGTATTCACAACCTGGGCAAGCTTACATTGGTGGGCAACAACCATTGTATCAACAACAACAACAGTTGCTACAATAGCCTTGGTAGCCCCAATATCAACAGGAGCAATTCCAGCAGTACCAACCTCATCCTGGAATTGGTCAACAAATCTATGCTGGGTTTGGTCAATAACAAATTTACCCAGGTCTTGGTCAACAAGCCTATGTTGGGTTTCGACAACAACAAATGTATCGCAGTGCTCAAAAACCACCTTATACCGGACTTGCTCAACAAAGTTACCCTTATCAAGGTTACCAGTAGCAGATTCCTTATGCTGGTATGCAAATGCCTATTGCCTAGGTAATCCCATATTACTCTGGTTATGCTCAACCTGACCTCAATAGACAGTTTCCTTTTGTTATAACACTTGAATTACTAGATCTAAATCGACTTACCAATGACCCAATTCTTTATGCACCTTGGTGGTTGGTGATTCGTCATAAATTACCTTCTGATATTTCGAAATTAAATGGAAACCCTGGAGAAGACTCGTCCAACCATGTCATGACTTTTCATTTATGGTGTTCATCAAACTCCCTACATGATGATTTAGTTATACTACGTCTTTTCCAGAGAAGGCTTACTAGTCCGGCTGCGAAGTGGTACATTGAGTTACCACGAGCTTCTTTTGATAAATTTACATCCTTAGCTACCACATTTTTAACCCACTGCCAGTTACCCATATGATATGAAACTGGAACAGAACTATTGACCAACTTTAAACAGACTACTGATACTCATATCTCTAATCATATTCATGAGTGGCAACGTCATCATCAAATGGTCAAAACTTATGTTCTTGGTCAGCTTTTAGCTGAGTGGTTTATAAAATCCTTGTTGCCATCTATCACTGAGGATGAGGTGAAAGGTGGAGTTGTTACTAAAGAGCAAGTAATTGCTCATGCCCAATATTTAGACTTGATTTATACATAGTCTAGCATGCTCTATGACAAGATCTCGAATGCACCCAGACCAACTTATATTGTTCCTCCACCACCATTGAGTAAGGACTCTCATGTCGGTGATGGTGTGATTGGTTCTTTGAGCACACAAATGGCAGGTAAACCATCGGGTCAAACACTTTCCATTTCCAATCAAACTTCAAATGCATCTGATAACACTCTTGCTTTTGAAATTAATTCTGTGACATCTGACAAAGGCAAGAATGAAAAGAAACCATGCAGCAAGAAGAAGGGAAAAAAGAAGAAGAAACAAAATAATCCCCCTCAAGAGAAATCGTCTGATTCCTCTCCTTCAGATAGGAAAACATCGTTACCCATGTTTAATCTGTAACGATGAGCACTTTATGCGAGATTCTCCTCATTGCTCTGAAGTCTCAAAGCTTCTTAAGACTTCTAGTACATCGTCGTGTTGATTGATCCTCTTCCAAACCCGGAGACACATATGGTTTCTACAGATCATGCTTCCACTTCCCAAATGCTTATGTTATTCGCCTCTAAACCTAAAATTGATGTTTTGGTTTCAACACAAAGTAAAGATTATGGAAATCCATCATCGTCATCGAATAACCATGCCATCAATCAACCTAATCCTTCGACTTCGACTTCATCTGATCCTATTCCACCACCTATTGCACCATAGTTAACAATAAAATCGCTTAAGGGAGTTGTACATAAATCAACATTTAATCCTCGAGCTCAAGCAGCACAGAGCTTGATGCTTGACGTGCTTCAAAATTGTCCCTACCAAAAGCAGGATTTGTTGTCAGCAATTGGTGGAATCGATCCAATGGATTCCAATCTTGTTGTTTTCAACCATGTTGGTTATACACCACAGCTACCAGTGCAATTAGCATTCCTGATTCAAGTAAATGCCTTAAATAAAATTATTCACCAAACCATTATTAACGAGGGGGCATCTACTTGTATCATGTCAATGAATTGCTGGAAAACACTTGGCTCACTGCTTTTTTCACGTTCACCAACAACATTAAAAGCTTTTGACGGTCACATATATACGCCTTGTGGAATTTTGAGTAATCTGCAAATTGAGCTAGGGAGAAAAATAGTAACTATTGAAGTTGAGGTCATTGACGGGCCCCTTGACTACAACATTTTTCTAGGAAGACTGTGGGTTTATACTATGGTTGATGTGGTTTCAACATACTTTCATATGATTTCATTCCCTCATAAAGGTAGAATGACAGTTATTGATCAACTCGCTTTCTTCGCCTTTAGTTTACAGGCTACTGGAAGCATTCCGTTAGTTCATGGACCCCCGCTATCTCTTCAAAACATTGGTGTAGGTCTCTTCAATGATTCTTCCCTAATGGATACTTTTTCACTACCATCACCATCAAACATGGAAAAAGTGGCAAAAGTTGAGATTTTCAATATGATATCTTCCACTTCATCTAATTTAAGGAAGATAACCAATAGTTCTAAAGTTGATAGTAGTAATGAAATCATGTTGCTAAGCCCCATTGAGCTTGCATAACAATCAATCTTTCTAGCTTGCGCGGCGAACCCAAATCCATCTTCGCCAATTGTATGGGTAGATTGTTCATTAGAATTTGGTACTTCTTCTGATCCTTTTTCACGTATATTTTCTACTGATGAAGGAATCATCCAATCAATGATGGCAGAAGAAGAACCATGGGAAGAATATTATCATTGTTCCCATCTTCCAAATCACATAGAATATTTTTCAAATGAACATAAACACCCTTCCGTTGTTTATTTTCTTTCAAATTTTGTTTTTATAGATACAGTAGATTCTAAGCGAAACTTGTCAAATACCGAAGAAACCATTTCTATCAATATTTCAACCAAACCTAAATTTGTAGAAAACATTCATGTTGGCAGATATTGTTCTCCATCAAAACTTGATATTTAACGTGCTCTCTTCTATGAATTTTGAGATATATTTGCATGGTCATATGAGGAGATGTCAGCCATTGACTGTAGTATAGTTGAACATGAAATTAAAATGTATCCTAATGTCAAACCAGTGCGACAGCGCCTCCATCCTATTCCTCCAAAGAAGGCTGTTGCCATTAAAATAGAAGTTGAAAAGCCTTTGCATGCTGGTTTCATATACCCTGTTCCTCTTACTGATTGGGTTCCCAATATTGTTCCTGTCATGAAGAAACAAGGGACAATACGAGTGTGCATTGATTATAGGGATGTTAATCAGGTTTGTCCAAAAGAAAATTATCCCACTCCCTTTATCGACGAGATTATTGATGACTGTGCTGGATGTGAAATATTTTCATTTATTGATGGCCTTTCTAGCTATAATTAAACCAATATCCACCCAAATGACCAATCTAAAACTGCTTTTATTTGTCCATGGGGCACATTTTCTTACAGGAAACTCCCTTTTGATTTGAATAACATAGGGGCTACTTTTCATAGGGCAATGAACTATGCCTTCCATGACATCAAACATATTGTTTAACCATACCTTGATGATTTACTTGCTCATTCATGAAAGTGGCCTGATCACCCGCAGCATTTGAAAGCTATATTTTTACGGTGTCGACACTACAAAATATGACTCAATCCACACAAATGTGTTTTTTGTATTTGTTCTGGTTATTTTCTTGGTTTTGTAGTGTCTAAGTAAGGAATTCGACTTGACCCTCTTAAGTTTCAGGCAATTCTTGACTTGCCTCCACCTTCCAATCTACTACAATGACAGAGACTCCAAGGGAAGGCTAACTTTCTGAGGAGGCGCATTCCCAATTATGTTGAAATGGATGAAGGATTTACTTGTCTTTTCAAAAAGTCAATACCCTTCCATTGGGATCCGGTTGCACAAGTTTCCTTTGATGCTCTTATAGATACCTTGATTAGAGCGTCATTAATGTAGTCCCCAAATTATCAAAACGACTACTTCTTATATCTCATTGCTGCAGATACAAACATTGTGATCGTTTTAGTCCAAGAAGAAGATGGGATTGAACATCCGATATATTATTTGAGTTGCAATCTCAATGATATAGAAGTTAAGTACTCTTACGTCAAAAAGCTAGCTTTGGTTGTTGTTCAAGCTATACAGACATTTCACCACTATATCCTTCTTCGAAAGACCATTGTCATTTCGGATTACAACCCTATGAAATATATGTATAAAATCTGTGCAGGTTAACCCGATAATCAATATAAATCAAAGCAGAATACTATAACCTACTTCTATTATCAATTTGCGAAAGCTTAATGATTGAGCTGAATAATATAACTAGAAGAAGAAGAATCAATGGCACAATACACATGAAAATACTTTGGGGAAATCCTCAGATAAAACCCCATACTATTGTATTATTATACATGGTGGAAATACATAGGAATTATACAAAGCCTTAGCTCTCACAACTAGCCAGCTCTCAGTACGATCATTGCAGATGCTCATAGGCAATCTTGACTTCTCTCCAACCTTCCTATTTTCCCTTCAAGGTCATATTTCCTTGTGTTTTCCCTTGTGGATGATTAATGTTTTACCAAGTGGAAAACCAATCCTTCAAAACCGCACATTCCTTAAGGATGAATCCTTGACTGCATGCATAAGCTTTCTCCATGAGAAAACACATGAAACTAATAGTACACTGTCCTTGAACATTTATCTCAATTGGTTCTGTCTTAGAATAGACATGCATGAGTTTCTGATGAGAGAATCTTTAGTTAATTGGAGTAGCACTAGTTGAGTGAATTAATGCAACAACTGACTATTAACTCACTATTAGTTCCTCAAACATTTTGGAACTAATTTAACTGGAATTAACTCAGTAAACTGAGTTAACTAATTACAACTCAAATATAACTCAATCTTATCTCTTTAATTTAAGGGATACCTCTTGCTTGACTTCAAAAAGACTTCTAACTTGAATTTCTCCAACTAATTAATTTAAAATAAATTAATTAATTATTTCCAAGTAGTTGTTAAGACTAAGTTCAATTTTAATTCAAAATTTAATTCAAGGACAAACTATATTGAAATATTCTTGTTGCCATATTTCAACAATATATTTTGTCATGTCAATTGCTAGGGGGTAAATAATCAAAATGGATCATCATTTTGCAGGAATTTGAATTGGAATTCATCAAATCCAAATCAAAGAAATCTCTAGTTTTCGTTGAGCTTCTTTGTGACCTTCCCTCAAATGCCATTGATTCAACATCAGAACCATCAATTCTAGATGAGCCTTTGTTCCTACTTTCATCATTTGATTCGTGGTATGGAGATATACTAATTTATCTTCAGATCCAAACTTTCTGGCCCGATACCTCTCACTCGCAACAACGATGTATCTGATACCAAGCCAAATATTATCTGATCATTGACGACACTCTTTACTATCGTGGCATCGATAAGATTTTATGGAGATGCCTCACACATGAGGAAGTCAAGAAAGTTTTGAATGATTTCCATTCAAGTGCTTGTGGTGGGTACACATCTGGTTATGCTACCGCACAAAGGATTCTCCGTGTTGGTTACTTCTAGCCTACCATATTCCCTACCATATTCAAAGATTACATTATTTATGTCAGAAGTTGTCATGCATCCCAGATCTATGACCATAAAGCTAGATTACAACCTGCATCATTGCATCCTGTCGTCATTGTTGGACCATTTGCCAAATGGAGCATTGACTTTATGACATGTAACCCTCACTCGATCTGGGGGCATGGGTACATTATAGTCGTCATTGACTATTTCACAAAATGGGCCAAGGTGATGTCTACATTAAAGAATAGTGGCGAGATGGCTGCACATTTCTTTTTCAACCACGTGGTTGCCCGGCTTGGTGTACCATAAGCTATAGTTATAGATCATGGGTCGCATTTTCGCAACCACATGATGACTAAGTTAACTGCCAAGTTAGGACTTCCACATGATAGTTCTACTCCTTATTATCCGCAAGCTAATGGACAAGTTGAGGCCATCAACAAAGTCCCTAAGTGAATGCTTCAAAGAATGATAGGGGTTCATAAAAGAAACTGGCATTTAATCATGTACTCTACTTTATGGGCATACTGAACCTCAATAAGGAATGAAACTGGATTCACACCCTTTCAATTGGTGTATGGTTTGGAGGCAATCTTGTCGATACAATGTGAAATTTCATCTCTTAAACTTGCAATTGACCTACTACCCGACACTTCTGATGAAGAAGCATGTTTCTTAGAACTCATCCATCTAGATGAAACCCATAGTGAAGCCACATCGGCTAACGAATCACATAAGAAATAAATCAAGGCACAATATGACCAAAATGTCAATCTTTATGATCAAGAAGCTAATAAACTAGGAGCAAGAAAATTTGAACCACTATGGACGGGCCCTTACATTGTCAAGTTTGTTCTGGCAAAAGGTGCCTACGAGTTGGTGGATTATGATGGAATTCCATTGTCGCAGCCCCGAAACGGGTTGTATCTCAAATGTTACTATGCTTAATTGAGTGTAGTAAAATCATTATATATATGCTTTAATTGAATGTGTGTGCATCAGTGTGTCTTTTAGACTTTTTATGTGGTTAAGTAAATTGCTTTGCATTTGTTGTAGATGTCGGAATCTTTGGAACGTTTGTTCGTTACACCGATGGTGCTAGTCATAGTACGCAGAACCTATCTTCTGCAACATGGGCCATTTTCACTCCAAGTGGTGAGTTAGTGAGTTTTCAATGGATTTTTATCGGTGGTTCTATGAACAATATCATTGAGTATACCGCATTGATTGAACTTCTCTCTGATTCCATTTCACTTGGCATTCACCGAATCATAATTACGCTGGAATCACAACTCATCATACTATAACTTACAAGTGTTTATATTGTCCATAACCCAACTATTCTTCATGTGTTCCTTAGAGTTCGTCTTTTGGAAAGACATTTTGAGTACATTCAATATCAACGTATTTCCAGAAACTTTAACACATTAACTGATTCATTAGTGAATTGTGTTAAACAGACATTTGTGACACATGTAAAAGTAAATTTTCAATTCACATCATTAATTGAATAGGATTGCACATAACCATATATAAAAACTCTGAAAGTAAAAATAGATAGATGTGTCCAAGACATGTTTGGTCATCTGGCCTAAAAACTCAAAATGCATATAAAAATCATCTTAAGTAGACCTAGTGATGCTCATGATAACAGGTCACAGCCTGAGCTATCATGCGTAGTAGCCTCATCCAATGGTTAGGAACACCAATAGTATGGAATTTCAACCTCATAGGTAACTCCTCGATCTCGGCATCTAGAATACTGAGGGTTAACCCCCCTACATGATCCTGCAACTCTGCCAATGTCTTGGTCAAATCCAAATCCTGGAGAACTGCTCTCCTGACATTTCTTTGCATTGGTCCACCGGCCTCCTATTGATGTCCCATTGGTCGAACCGTATCAACATCTATATGCATGAGAATGATTTTAGTTTATTATTGGAAACATCAGAAACATAAAATCATGTAGAAACTTAAAAAATCAAAAACATTTGGTCAAAAACAATTTACCTATAGCACCCAATTGAGCGCCCACTGGTAAACTCAAATCTGGATTTCCACGAAAATCCATCCCTGTGTATGGATGCTCCTCGATGACAATGTGTTTTCGATCAAGCTAACTGAATAATGCAGTGGAAAATGTGATTGATGACAGACGAACATTTTTAGCCATCAATTCGACCCACCTCTACATCCGTGGATCTCATGGACTAGCTGCACCCAGTGTTACACGCTAAGGTTGCATCAATGGAATTCTCTCTAAGGTAAAAGCGATTAAGAGCGATCCACAGCTAAAATTCTTTGTCTTACCGCTCTTTACCTTTGTCAACCGCTCTTTCATTAAAGAAAGTATGACCTCACACCAGTTGAATACATTTGGCTCAAGACACTCAAATGCATACTGCATGTATGATCTATTCGTCAGATGAAGTGTTACACTACCTACCAACTTTGCAATAGTGAAAAGGATTGTTCTCAAAGGAAAATCACGTACATCCCTAATTTTTATTTTCCTATCCTTGCTAGGCTATGTACCCGGTCGACAAAACTATCGAATATAGTCCCTCACTGATTCACCCCCACATGCAAATCCTAAAAAAGAGATTGGGGAACCATGTCTCGACAACCCGGTAAGAAAGTAAACATCATCAATCATAATAGGGACCACTTTTTCCCTTATGTGAAAATCCTGATCCGTTGGATCCCATGCATGAACTAAGAACTACAATAGTTCTAATTGTTGCCTCATCCTGGACAACCTGAAGTATTTGAGCAACCCATAGTTCCTGAGGGCCTCAATAGTACCTGGATCATTTAGGGCAACCATGTCTTGTTCTTCATGCTTTCTTTCTTGCCAAGTATTAGACATTTTGATCCAATCAAAACCTGAAATCAAACCATAAGCTTAGTTAGGATCCATTTCATGCAAAAAAATGGAGAAATTTTGGGCCAAACAGGTGAAACAAATTTGTGAAACTCACCCAGAGTAGCCCAGGTAAGGAGATAGTGCAGTGCAAAGTAGGTACCCTTTTGTTTGGGTGCTCTATGGCACAGTCTTTGATGAGGAAGGTTGTGTTGATCCCAAGGTGAAATATACTAACCCCAGGGGCCCTAAAAACCTAAGAAATTTGACTAAAAATGCAAAAGAATGACATGAAAAGAAATAGAAGGGGTAGATCTTATGCCTGGTCTAGAAGGCATGAGAAATGATTCACAGAATCTCTCGCAATCAGTTGCTAAATTTCGAGGTAAAAAATTGGTTCAAAGCACAAACCTAAATGGTAAATATTAAATGGTGAAAATGACATGGTAAATTCTTGTTTTATGTTTATTTCATGATCATTAAATGAATAAACTTTAGTCTTTACCTATTTTTTACCAATGAAATAGGTATATTTGATCCGTTTGGTGTTTCTTTGAACAGATTTACAACTGATGCAGTGAATTTGACATGCACGATCATGAATTGTACTTTGACCACAGAGCATACTTTTATCTCTTTTTCGAGCTCTATTAAACATTGAAAAACGAACCCCTTGGAGTCCTCTTTAAGCTCTTTTCAGACTCTCGAAATATGAAAATATTGTCAAGCGCTTGTCCCTTTTAGCTCATTAACGAATTGGAAATGACATCTACTTAGTATAAGTTTAAACCTTTTCTCGACTGATATAGATTATTTACGAAAAAGGAATATGTTGATTGAACATGGTCAATAGGTTCTCTCTCATATTATTTTAAGCTTTTTCGAACTTGAGAGACAAATTTACAAAAAATAACTTGTGGAGTTTTCTTTTTGTCCCTTTTCAAACTCTCTAAACATGAAAAGGATAGAGTTATTGTTATTGTTAAACTCGTTAAAACATCAAATAGTGATAAACTTGTCCATCATGACAAGACCAAGTTTCACCTTCACTAGACTCGTTAAAACATCACATAGCGATGGATTCACCCAAAGGGTGGAATTATACAACAAGCATATGTTATCCTCCTCAAGATTGATAAAAAATAAAGAGGTACTGGTCAACAATGACAGGGGAAAATGGGAAAAGTGGTAAACCACTATATGGTAGCAAGTTTCTCTTGAACATGACACTTTCACTTCGTCTCTGCAACTACTTGGGTTGGGTTATTTGCTTGATGGTTATCATACCTATGGTCTATAATACCATCCATTACTTTGATTTTAGGTCAATGCTACCAATTCATTCAATGTCGCCAACATGTTCAAGAGAAGTCACTTATTTAAATTCATCCTTTACAATACTCATAAACCTTCATTTTCATGACCACCATTCGTGAACCTAGTGTCGTCAATCACATTTTGTCTCCAAAAATCATTACACTCATTTTTTGTCATTGATGGGGATACATCAAGGCCCTCCTGCGACGAGTCGCTTCTTGTCGACATCAACACATTATCCAAGAAGTTGACTTAGAAACACCCTTCCAGTACCTTGGGGCTTGCATATATCAATGGCAAGTTTCTTGCTTCTGGTGATAGGTTGACATCACTAGCCTTCGACCGAAGGAATTTGTATGGTGTTCGACATCAAAAAATTCATTCACACCATGCAGAATGTACTGCAGTACCTTGAGAATCATTATTATTATTGGTGATCTCTCTCGTGTCTGTTAACGGCTTACATCATTGGCTAGTAATCAGATGGTGTCTTCCCATGTTTGACTTTAGATCACATATTCACATGGTTAGACACGTACTCGAGTGAATGATTGAACGAGATAGAAGAGCTTGAATCTATTTTCATCCATCCGGGCTGCGATTTCAGGAGAGTACTAAATCATCTGTACGATGGCTTTACACTGATGGTCATCCCATCATGGGTCTATATCTATAGACGACTATCTATGTACATGTAATGAAAGTTTATTTATTGAGCATGGGTATGCCTTTCCTTAGCGATTCATGAAAAATCCAAAATATCATGATATCATGTATTGTAATTGATGCAGGTCACCATCCACTTTAGAACCTCCTCATCACATTGTAAATCATATCACTCGACATTATCATTTTCAACTTCATGCTTTAGGGGGAAATTGTTACAGGACTATTTGAGCACATCACTCCCATCATTTAGATCAGTACTATTAGGGCTCATCAAACCCTAATTCAGATGCTACATGCCCTAGAAAAGTCATCACATTGAATGCCATCATTCCTGATAGTTTCTTGGCCTAAAGACATCCTGAAATGACTCCTTGAGGGACCAGCACAACCTTGGCCAAGGGTAAATGTATTGTAGAGCACGTAGGCTCATTTAAGCCTGCTATGTAGAACACCTAGGCCCACTTTGACCTGTGTTGGGTGAGATTGAGTGAAATCTTCATAGGGTTCTGGGAATATTATTTCATTCTAGATCATTCTAGAAGATTCCCACCTCTTATCCTCTCCAGTGAGCTCAAAATTGGATAGGGAATGAATCAAATAACCTCCTATCCTCTCATCCCTTCATCCATGGAAACTAACTCCCAAATTGGAAATCCATTCAATGCCCAATTTATGATAAAACCACCTCCATTTCCTTATAAATTGAGCACTCATCATAGTGATTAGGGGATGGACTTTGAGAATTTGTAAGGAGATACTGTTGGTTTAAGGTTTGAGATTGTAAGCAAGTATTGTTATGCTACCATAGTGTTGTGCTTTTAGTGTGATGAAGGATGGAACTCAATCTAGATGAGTGACATGGGATCTAACTTCTTTGGTTGTAACACTTCCTTCTACTTAATAAAGTTGTTTACACCTTTTCCCATATTCTTGTCTTTATGTATGATGATTATATGTGTAAATGATTTTGATTCCATTTTCTTTTAGTAGATAGATCTCTTGATTTGATTGGTTTTTGTCCTTTGTTTATGATTGTAGGTACTTATCGAGTGGATTCAGTTCAAGAAGGAGCAAGGGGAGCTATTTAAAGGAGACAAAGGGATGCGAAAGATAGCAAGTAGGTCCCTTGTCTTATTTATCTTATATAGGAAAAGATTAAACTCTTTAAATCTGTTGTTCTAAGTGTAGCTACCCACTTAGGGAAGTTTTGTTTATCCATAGATGCAAAATTACACATAACAATGTGCCCCCATTTTATGTTAGCCTAAATATTCATGATATGATCATTCATAACGTTATGTTTGATTTTGGAGCTTCACATAATTTGATGCCTAAGTCAATCATGGACCATCTAAGATTTCAAATTACTAGTTCCTATAAAGACTTATTCTCATTTGGTTGAGAAAAATTAAGTGTTTAGGGCTAATAAAAGATCTAGTTGTAACTTTGGCACAAATACCTACAAAGAGCATTATGATGGACATAGTGGTGGCAGATATTCTAGTAAGATTTGGTATGTTATTGTCCCGGTCTTGAGCGACAAGTCTAGGAGGAACATTGAAAATGGACATGTATTATGCATCAATTCCACTATTTGGTGAGTTAAAGAGGTTATACATAGAAGTCCAGATGGCTTATATGGTAAGTAGTAGAACTCAGTGAGATAACGATCCTATTTATGCAATAGATATAGAGGTTGGATCTCAAATTTTATTTAACAACTTTTATGTTGATGGGGAAGTATCAGAACAGGTTGAGCGAAGGGTTCAACAAGAAAAGGTTCAAACATTTTCAGTTGAAGCCATTTGCAATTTATATTTTGATGGTTCTACTTGTTAGAAGGCTTCTGGGGAAGTAAATTGGATTGTTCCACCAAACTGCACCAATCAGCTACATTCATACAAGTTATATTTTAACTGCACAAACAATGTGGCAGAATATGAAGCTCTGATTATTGGGTTGAATCTGTTAAAAGAGCAGAAAGCAAAGAAAGTTTGTATCTTTGGAGATTTGGAGTTGATTGTGAAGCGGGTCAAAGGAATATATTAGACTAGACACCTAAGGATGAGGGCTTACCGAAATATGGTATGGGATATGTTTGATAATTTCTTTTTAGAACATGAAATTTCTCTTGTTCCTAGGGAAGAAATTGGAATTGCATATTCTTTGGCCACTACAGCCAGTGCATTTAGAACTCCCATTTACTCAAACAAAAAATATGAAATCAATGTGAGACGTAGACCTTCTATCCTAGAAAATAGTAGACATTGGTAGGTTTGTGAAGATGATCAACAAATCAGAAGATTTATAGAGAGGAAGGATGAGTTTCTTGACACTCCAAATGATAAATATGAGAATGAAACCACCAAAAAAAATCTTGGGTCAACTACTTTCTTAAATGCCATCACTGGACAATATATTATTCAGCTCAATAATAACATAATCCCTAGAGGTTTAGTCCCTTTAGAGAAATTGTTTGACTCAAATGATGTGGCTGTCAAACCCAAAATTTTGTCAAGTGATGGATAAATGGAATATTATAATTTAGGGATAGAAAATAATCCAAAGGTGTTCAAGGTTTCTAATACCTTGAAAATAGATCAGAAGCAAGAATATGCAGATTTGTTGAATGAATTTTCAGATGTATTTGCCTGGAGGTATGAGGATCTAAAAGTCTATGATAAAACTATCACTCAACACATTATTATGCTCAAAGCAAATGAAAATCCTTTCAAACAGAAATTAAGAAGAATCAATCCTAAATTGTTTTTTTTTATTGAAAAATAGGTTAAAATGTTATTAGCTATGAAAATCATTATCCCTTTATGATTTTCAAATTGGATAGCTAATTTGGTCCCTGTAAGAAAAAAAAAAAAGTGGGGAAAATAAGCCCTACGTTGATTTCAGGAATTTAAACAAAGTTTCTTTGAAGGAAAATTATCCTTTGTCCAAGATGGACCACATTTTGTAGAAAGTAGTTGGGTATGAAAGGATTTATATGCTTGATGGGTTCTTTGGATATAATAAGACACTTGTTAATCCAAAAGATCAAGATAAGACTACCTTTACTGCACCGTGGGGTACATTTATGTACTCAAAGATGCCCTTTTGGCTCATGAATGTCAGGGCCACCTTCTAGAGAGTGATGGATATAACATTTGCTAATGAAAGAGACAAGTTTTTTGTAATATACTTAGATGATATTATAGTTTTTTCAAGATTTGAATCTGATCATCTAAAATATTTGAGGACATTGTTCATAAAGTGTAGAAACTTTGGACTTTCATTAAATCTGAAGAAGTCTCATTTTTCCATGAAGGGAGGGAAGTTATTGGGCCATATAGTATCAAAAGAAGGCATTCAGATTGATCCTAGTAGAGTTACAACTATACAAAAGATTGAGCAGTTTAGAAACAAGAAAGAAGTTTAGTCATTCCTGGGTAAGGTAAAAAAAATTACGCAAATTTATTCCTATTTTTTCCAAGATTCTGAAAGTTATAACAAATATGTTGAAGAAGGGAAATGAGATTAAATGGAATAATTAGGCTAAGGAACCTTTTGATTATATTAAAAAGGCTCTGAGTCATTCTCCTTTACTCACTAGCCTTGATTTTTCTAAAGAATTTGTGATATTTTCTATTGCTTCCGAACACACCATCTCGTGGTGTTTTGCTTCAGAAAAATGTAGTGGGTGATGAATAACTCATTTCTTTTTCCAACAGAGCATTGAGATATGTTGAGCAGAAATATGATATAATGGATGAAAAATCATATGCATTGCTAAAATCACTCAAGGATTTCATATTTTTTGTACTTCACTCTCATATAATTTCCTATGTACCAAATGTTGTAGTAAAAAATATTCTAATTCAGCTTGACAATGATGGTAGGAGGGGGGAATGGATTTCAAAAATTATGGAATTCAATCTAGAAATCAAACCCACCAAACTAATAAAATAACAAGGTTTAGCTAGACTGATGACTGAAGCGAATCTTGGAACTTTTGGAATCAATCTGATTATGGAGTTATCAGGCACAATAGAGGATGAATCAGTTGTACCAGTAGATGATCATTTTAAGGATTCTTCATGTTATGGTGATATAGTTTACATCTTGGAAAATATGTAGGCTCCACCAAGAACAATTAAAATTTGAGCTAGAGTTTTGAAACTTAAATCTGTTAAATATTGTATCCTAGATGGTTATTTTCTCTTGAAAGATCCACAAGGTATTTTATTGAATTGTTTACTTGAAGATGAAGCCAAGTAGATGATGAAATAATTCCATGAGGGACCATGTGGCAGACACTATTATTGGAACTCTATTGTTAACAAATTTTTGAGAGCAAGGTTTTATTGGCTTACCATTTTTTCTAATGTTCGTAAAGAATTTGTAGCATGTCATTAATGTCAATGTTTTTAGGGGAAATCTAAGTTGATGTCTCTACCTTTAAAACCTATTTATGTAGAAGCACCATTTCAGCAATGGAGCCTTGATTTTATAGGTGAAATCCATCCAACATCTTCAGCACAACATAAATGGATCTTGATTGGAATGGACTATTTTGCCAAATGGATTAAGGCTCTCCCAAGAAGGCAAGATATTGATCTCATTGTCATACAGTTTTTAGAAAATATTCTTTCCCAATTTGGTAGTCCAAAAAGACTCAAAATTGATAATGCTCAATGTTTTAAATCCAAAATATTGATAAAATTTTGTCATGAATATCATATAAATATTAGCCACTCTACAACCTATTACCCTCAAGGTAATGGATTGGCTGAGTCATCAAAAAAAATCCTAATGAAAACCATCAAGAAATTGTTAGAGGACAACAAGAAGGCCTGGCATATGAAGCTAAAATTTGCCTTGTGGGCAGATAGGATTAGTATAAAGAGGTCAATTGGCACCACTCCTTTTCAATTAGTATATGATGTTGATGCAACTTTCCCAGTTTCAATTAGGATACCAGTTATGAGGTATTTATAGGAGATAGGAGAGGAACCAAATCATATTCAAATAAGAATCAATCAGCTAATAGAGGTGCAAGAAAGAAGAGAAAGGGAATATTTATAGTCTCAAATTTTCCATAATCAAATCAAGAAGGTATTTGACAAAAAGACAAAGGAAGATGATTTCAAATGCCTAGACCTATTCTTAAAATGGGATGCTTGTATTGAAGATAAAGGTAAGCACGGGAAGTTCAAAAATATTTTGAAAGGTCCATATAAAATTGTATCTTTTCATGCCAAGAATAGATTTATTCTGGAAGACTTAAAAGGAAAGTTACTACCTAGAGGTCCATTCAATAGGCACTTTCTGAATCATTATATCTCCTAAAGAAACAACATCTCACTTTTTCATTGTATATGTCCATGTTATTTGAAGAACTTGTAGGTGTGTACAAGAATTTTGAAGACCTTGAAGCCCGAGGAGAAGGCCCTAAGGTCGTGATAAGTGTTTATCAGAGAATAAAGTTGTTTGACTTCAGCTATTTTATTTTCAATTCCAACAGAGTCTATAAAAAATAGTTTTGAAAAAATGATTTTCTTATTCAATAAAATCAATGAAAGTAGCGCTTTAAGTAAACTTATTGTAATAAATAGGCTTTTGTTCAATGGGATTCTTGCTGCCATCCATGATCAACAACATCCCTCTGTAGCCAGATGTTATATCATTTTTTACTCTGCAAACTTTTTAAAAGTGCTGACAATGGAAGCGTAAGTGTTATCATCATTTTGAAAATTTAAAATTGCGTTGACAACCAGCCTATCAGCGCCAAAGGAAGAAATTTGAATTTTTGTATTATATTACGCTAACACAATCCACGTCAATAAAGGAGAAATCATTATCAAACATGAGCTAATGATTTTTATGGTGAGGTCACATAATCCATTGATGGATATCACCTTCGAGAGGTGATATGGGTTAAATTTCATGATTATATGGTAATATGTTTTGTAAATTAAACTTCAATTTGCTATCATGATATACTTTGACACATCTTGATATTATTTACCCAATTTAACAATAATTGTATAACCATCAATTTCGTGATTGTGTTTTTTATGCCATATGAGGGTGAGTTGTTAATTATCCCCAGAGATCAAGATCGAATTACAATCTTATTTCTTGTGTTTTCCTTGAGCACTGAAAAAACATGGGAAGGAGTGTCAAACTAAACAGGAGCAAACCCAAGGTGCTCAATCTTCTTGAATTTTATCTTGAGATCCGACATCGATTTTAGGAAGCAAGATAGGAAGAATTTTTCAAGCAATCTGTATATTTCCATGATGATGTTGCAAGTGAATTTGCTCAAGGTTTCGATGGCCAACAAGTGATTGTTAGCAGGATTACCTTTCAGGTGACAAAGGAGTTGATTGTTGAAGTTACAGGTCTACTTACAGATGGAGAGAGAGCTTTCAGAAGTCATATTTTAGTTGGATTTGATGTGCCTTTCTTCCTAAAATATGATTTTAAAGAAATGAATTGGAGATTAGGGGTGTAGAGGTCCTAGGTAAAAGATAAATGGCATTGTCTGTTGTGGATCACCCATTCCTATTTTACTTGTGAAGGATGCTACAATCATATCAATTTGTATCATTTCTGATTTTGGGCTCACTTAGCAGGTTAGTTAAGAATCAACACCCCTTATTTTCTATTTTAAACCTTAAAGCACACGCCTTCTCGAGTCAGAGCAAGAATAGATGCATCCTCCCATTTTATATACCATAAGAGCCTAATAAAAATATTAATTGAAAGTAAATTAAGAAAAGTTGGAAGAACTTGGGAGCATTTTTTTTTTTATTTTGGAGAGGGTTTCATCCTTAGCTGCAAAACCAAAGAGGGTTAGGAAAAAGGGCAATAAGAAAAAATTTAGGCAAACACGAAACCCTGAAGTAGAGACTTCATCTTAGAGGACCTCCTTTGTATAGACAAGGAGTTAGAAAAAGGAAAAAATAGCCCCTCCTCTCGTTCCTCAATTATCCAGGGTCTATACCAGAAAAAGAGATAGGCTAAAGAAAACAAAGGAGGCCCCTTCTCCTATCTAAACCCTAACTACATACAACTAATAGACGTAGAAATGTAAGGAAAAGATGATTGAGCCCGAAGCTGAACAAACACCATAAGAGAAAGAGCCCACCTTGGCAAAGGTTATTAAAGGTGGAAAGAGACCCCACACCAAACCATGGAACAAGCTGAGACTAAACATTAAATTGAAGCAGAATCTTGAGCTAGCTGGTCATCGATGTAGGAAAGACTTGGGCTAGAAGGACTTGATTATAAACAAAGAGAAGGCTACAAGCTCAAACAAAACTAAGAAAACCAAAGAATCAAAGAAAGAGGTTACTATCAAGGGTCAAAAGAGTAAGAGACAAAGGAGAACCAATGTAGATATCCTACTAGAGGTAGGTAGCACCCTTAGCTAGTTGGTTTTGACCACACAGTTTTGATCACTTAGTTTTGATCTTCAGACCAACAATGCACCTATCAGTGATTTTTCACAAGAAAAGGCAAATAGGTGCCCACGGTTTCATTGTCAATGCATTTTGGCGAACTACTTAGCGAAAAGTGCTAACAGTTGGCCTGTCAGCAAAACTGTCATATTGTGGCTACAAAGGGATGAAAGTGATATTGTCATCGATATCAGGGAAGGGAGCCCGAAAGGAGGATTTGCTCAGCAAAATACCATAATTTTGAAGGGGTGATAGAGCACGATTTCCAATGAAGGAGGCAGAAGATCGGTCAAAATTTTGTTCCTTGTTTTCTAGCTAGATTTATGGCAAGTTGTTATGATGTAGATGCATATAGGATTGGGAACTTTTTATGTGCATATATTTGATAAAATACATTATAATTTTTTAGATTTTTTTAATTAAGATATGCTAGAAACATGTTGTAAGTTGTATTCTTTTCTATAAAGATGAGTTCTAAAGAATGAAAAAGGATTGGAAACTTACTGTAGAACCTTGGTATAATGTGTATGCATTTTGACATTAATATAATTTTTTGTGATCGGTGTTATTTGTTCAGATTTATAGAGATTCCTTTGTGATGGGTTTCTTGTCTGTCTTCTAGTGCTTGTAATGTCTTTTGTTGTGTATCTTATCCATATGTCTTCTACATTTTGGAAATTGAGTTATTAAAACTAAATTATGTTTATCAGCTCAGATTTACCATTGCTAAAATGTTATATGTTTTCAACTTAGATATCTTTAACAGAATTCACCAGTTGCTCTGTTTTTGGTATTTATTTCTATATGCTTCTATCATAGCTAAATGAGGAATTGTCTAATAAATTTTTTACTACCTTGACTTTGTATTTTGTTCATATAGCCTATAAGCAGTAACTTGTTGTCAAGCAGAATCCATGCCCAATGGTTTTTCTTTCCGTTTCCATACTAATTTTGTATAAATCCAATCAAATCTAGTCGATGTGTTAAGTACATAACCAGTCTGAACTGATTGAGTTATAGAAGGGATCCCCCTTCAAATTGAAAGGGCTAGCTTTCGATTCAAAAGATTGGTTAGAGGATGCCTTAGAGTTTTTCCCACAACCAGGGTTCTCTCTAAGTGATAAAATGTCCCTTTCTATTATATGTTTATTGAATCTATTTTTGTACATATTAAATTCCAATATTTGGCATCATAGACATACTAGTTATTTTAAGTCAAAAATCTCATGATCTATGTGATGTGATGCACTTCTTATGAAGGAAAAATTATTGTTCAAAGAATTTAACTCCAAATGGAAAGTGGAAAGTGAGATAGATATTCAAGTTAATAAAATCTACTAACTTCACTACCAAGATGTCATTACATATAAGATTAATACTTTATTTCTAGGAATCTAGAAATGGAATAAATGTTGATATTGTATTTTACTAGGGAATAAAGGAAGCCACGAACTTTAACAATTGTGTAATGGCCATTCAATAATGTTATGAATCTAAATCAATGATGTAAAGTATGATTTTAAGATGATAAGTAGATGGATGAAGCATGAGAAATGATGTTGATGTAACACAAAACTACAAATTAACACAATATTGCGTATGAAGTAAGGGACACAAGGAGCATATGCTCATAAAACTTGATGGAGAAGTTTTATTACTCAATCATTCCCATGTGTTTTCTTCAATTTTACAAATGATCCCTTATATAACTATAGGTAACCATAATGACTTATTTCATAATTGAAGATTTTGTTTAAACCATCTCCATGATATCTCCACAACAATCTCCATAATATCTACATGAATATCTCAATATATTTCCATCCCTAACATCGCTTGCTTCTCTCAATCTCTCATTCTTCATAGACTTCTAGAATCATAACGAATCTCATCATATTATTCATTAAACATGGTGAGAATAATTCCTTCATTTTCCCTCCTTCATGACCAATCCTAATTAAAGTGGTCCCTTCTCCATTTTCTAGGTTCTCTATCTTTATTTTCTTAGTCTTCATTTGCAATCTTTATTCTTCTTCATTATTTATCCTTGATCTTCCTCAGTTTTCATCTTGTACTTGCAAACATAAACATAAGTTTAATTCCATATAAAAAGCCACCATCCACTAGAATACATGGCTCACGAATTGTTGTATCCATTGGCTTTCTAGGAAGCCTTTTCTCATACATGTTTTATCAAATATTTTTCCATCATGAGTCTTTTTACTTGTCCCCAGATCATCTTCAGTCATCATCTTGGTTTTTCTTTAGCTTACTCATATCCATGCTCTCAATGCGCCTACATTAGACTACCAAGGAACAGCAACTTTTTCATGGACTCCTATCCATGTGTTCCCTATCTCTTGCAAAATTTTCTTTCATAGCTTCTGTTATTCCATCACATCCTCAATGGGCATTATACTCCTAAGAAAGTCACCTTTTCATGAATTACAATATGCATAATTTCCTTTACAACTAAGATCAACAATTCTACTAGGTGTGGACTACTTTAAATCATTGATTTTTCTCATAGTGGAGCTTCTCTCTGTGAATGACCCTCCATCCTCAAGTGGTTTGTGCCTACCACAAACAATATATGATGAAAAGTGGTTTCTAACTCACCACAAACCTTCACTACAAAGTGGTTTTTAGAGTACCATGAACTTTATGGGGGTAAACTTTGCCTCATTGGGCTTAGATCATCATTTGACTCAGGTACATACAATTTCAAATTTCTAACTCAAGTTAATTTAGCCTTTACACAACATATGACCAAAGACCATTTATTTCCATCATTCAAAAACATTATTTAGGTCGAACAAGTAAATTTCTAGGGATGTTATGCTTCATGTATTTATTGTATCTACATCTCAATTTTAAACACATAGTATGTTTATTCATACCTTGCTTCACTTTCCCGCATTTCCACACTCTTTCTTTCACTTTTCCCATTCTCTTTACTACTACACCATTATCTCCATCCTTCTCTTTTCTATGCTACTATTTCACTGCTTCAAATCCTCTTCCTCGTTGTTTTTTCTTTCCTTTAGCATTTTATTCTATTCTATTGTTTTACTATACATATTGCTTGGTTCTTTTGATCATCTCTAAGGGTCTTTCTTCCGTTGCATCATTTCTATCACATTTGCTTCCTATTTCACCTTTATGTAGCATGTTCCTTCTACTTGCCCTTCATTTTTCTATCTATGTAGTTTATCTAACCTTCAATGTGCTCACCTTCTTCTCTTCTCTTTAGAACTTAATGTGTATCTTCCTCCTTAGCAAGTATTTTTCACCTTGCGAGATACCTCAACTAGGTTGTGTTTTTCTCTAAACTTGGTCTTTTGGTATTTATGGTCCTTATTCACCTTGGACCTTCTCTCTAAGCTTTTATTTTCTCCTTTTTTTCACTTTTCATGCTTCAATAGCTATAGGGCTTCTTCTTGCCATTAAATTCCTCTTTAGTCTTCCTTTGTCATGAAGTCAACATCTTTTTCCTTCTACACTAGTCTTCTTTCATCTTTCTTTCACTACATCTTCTTTGCTAGTTTTGCTTCTTCTTTATTTGCACCTACAATTACATGCATACAAATATGTTTGTTGTTGGGTTGTGTAATGTCTAACAAGACAACCTATGACCATGGTTTGGCAAACTTAATTGACACACCATTGTCATGACTTAAACTTGACTTTGACAATAACATAACCAAGATCTATAACTCACACCTAGATTTGATCACAATAAACTCTAAACCTTTCACTCGACTCCAACACTTAGACCCATAAGCTTAACTTGGTGTGTTGGGTACCGCTAATCATGCACCCTTCTTCAATAATTTTTACAGGACGTTTAATGATTCTAAACTTTTACTGATGTTGAATTATTTGAAACTTAATTGGCAAAGACTTAAATTTGACACTTTCAATGATTTTCATTGACATAACATAACTTTAGATCTCAACTTCACTTCAACTCAAGCATTGACTTTTTGAATTCAACTTCAGTTCTCTTGACTCATGCAATTTTGACATCAACACAACTCAATCCCTCACATAAATAAACTCTTAATTTGACTTGGGATTTAAAATAACTCAATTTAATCAAAAAAATTATTACAAACTCTACCATCTAAAAATGAATACAAAACAAAACTACAACACAATATAGCAATTTACTATAACCAATTCTCTAAAAAAACATAACACAATATAGCAATTTACTATAACCAATTCTCTAAAAAAACATTAACTTCATATTGTTAATTTTTCTATTCTACATTTCTAACCATAATATGTCCAAAACCCATTCCTATGCATTACCCTCTTGGATAATCACCAAGACCACTGCGCTTTCCCTAACAACTTCTAACTTGCTCCAACTAACATATCAAACAACTACTCACCAAACGAGTCTCTTTGTTTTTGCTCCAACTAACCTATCAAGTGGACTACTCACCAAACGAGTCTCTTTGATTTGTTTTCTTTTTTAATTGTGGGAATAATTCAAAATAATGTAATACTCACCAAACGAGTCTCTTTGTTTTGTTTTTTTTTTTTTTCTAATTGTGGGAATAATTCAAAATAATGTACTTTCCACCTCATGTATGGGGATAAATCAAATGCCCGAACAAAAATATATATACATATACACCTGCTGGGCTGAATCTTGTGGTCTAGCTGGAGAAATATAATTTTTCCTTTTTGGTCTTCACACAATTTCTTCACAAGTTGTTAAACACCTTCTCTCTCGTCATTACTAGAAGTACTAGTACTAGCAACAGCATTAGCAACATACTGACGAGTAATTGTACCCCCACCATCCTTCGTTGTTGAATAAGCAACTTTTCTTCCTGCCTGACTTTTTTCCTTGCTCGAAATTCTTCCATTTACTCGTGTACAATAAGTTCAGCTCCTTCAATATAGTATTTCCCATAAGGCTTTTCCTTTCAACTTGACTTGTAAAAACTGGAAACTAAAGCTGAGACGACTCATGTTTCAACTCAGATTGCTCAAAAGGGAAACCAAGAAATAATTGACCACTGCTCAAGATTGATGTGAATCAATCCTGGATTGCAAACTAATTACCTTCTTGACAAAGGCCACATTGTCAACTTTGGCAAAACTAATGGAATATCCTGACTGTAATATTAAAAAACATCTTGACCTAAACTGGAGCTAATCTGCAGCATTGATTTAGAAAACTTACCCTGCAAAATGCGGAAAAACTTTGAATCTTCCGGCTATGGTGCAGTGGGACAGCATCTCTGTCTTTAACCCTTTTACCATGCTGCTATTTGTGGAGGTTTGTCGTTACACCAAAACCCACAGGTAGTGGTAAACGTTACAACCCAGTGACTAGGATCCCCAGGGTGGAAATTAAGGATTTTATAGAGGTGCGGTGATTTTTCCAAAGGGTGGAAATTAAGGATTTTATAGAGGTGCGGTGATTTTTCCAAAGGGTGGAAATTAGGGATTCTAGAGGTGCGGTGATTTTTCCAAAGGGTGGAAATTAGGGATTCTATAGAGGTGCGGTGATTTTTCCAACACACCCAACGCGGGGGAATCGACCCTGAGTCCAAGCTCCGATACCATGTGGAGGTTTGCTGTTATACCAAAACCCGCAGGTAGTGGTAAGTTACAACCCAGTGACTAGGATCCCCAGGGTGGAAATTACTGATTCTATAGAAGTCCAGTGATTTTTCCAACAATATTTAACATGATATTCAAGTTTCTTGACTGTCCACACAACTATGGAGCTTCATAACTTTCTGATAATGTGGTTTCGCAGCAAAACGTGCATGCCTCTAACCGCAGCTACATCCCCAATACATTCATGAAAAGCTACATCCCCAATACATTCATGAAAAGCGACACGAAGATGTAGAAGATGCAAGTCAGCTTTGAATGCAATAGTGCTGGAAAGCTCCTCAATAGCCTCTTCCAATTGACAACTATCCATCAGAATATTTGCACATTTGTATGGATGCCTCGGAGTAGATCAAGTTCAGTAATCTTCTAAAGGTCGGCCATTCTCATATCGTGATCAGCCTTATTCCTGGCTTTCTCTGTCAACTTGGTCATTTCTTCACCAGCAGCATTATTATCATCTTTCAAATAGTACACACAACCAAGACCTTGGTGAGCCCTAGTGTGACGAATTGTAATAGCACTCACATAACAATGTACTGCTAAATCCAGATTGCCACAATCCACATAATCGTTAACAAGATGGTTTAATTGCATTAATAGTATTTAGTTATTTCTTATTTTTGATAGTAAATTTTGGGAATATTTCAAAATCTAATTAAAAGTATTAAATTCTGGTTCATTAGATTAGAGTATTCTCAAAATATCTATTCCAGTTAAATTTACTGATTGAGCTAAAGCTCCATGCTATGCTTTCATTGAGTGTGACGATCAAGGCAACCATTGAGTGTGATGATGAATGCAACCATGCAACCATTGAGTGTGATCATCACAAAAATCTGAAAAACAGTGAGTAAATTTTTTACGCTCGAATTCCAAAAAATTCCCAAAATCTACAATCAAGAAATCAGAATAAAAAGACAAAATTCCCAAAATCTACAATCAAGAAATCAGAATAAAAAAGACTCTCTGAACACAAAATCCAAATCCAAATCCATCTCCATCTCCATCTCCATTAATTAAGAAAACATACACATCATACATGACTTCACAAAGTTTAAATCACTAAATATACGATATTCTTCATGCCAGATCTTTGAGTATGCTCTCAAAACCCTTATGCAGTTTGAAAAAAAACACAAAGCTGCATTTAAAAAAAAAAACCAAAAACCCGCATTAAGTAGATCAAAACTTATCCGCTAGGGGCTTCCTCGTCACCCTCTTCTTTGCTAATTTTGAACCAAACGCTCACATTTTTTAGCACGTTGCCATGGGTCTGGAGAGATTTGGTCTCTTATCCTCATTCAGGTTAAGTTGAATTTTTCACTATATATAATTATAGTAATTAAGTTGCTAATTTAATATAATATTAAGCAAGTATAGAATAAATTTATTTTGATTTTGAATTTATTAAATATAGAGAAAAGTTTTTGGAAATGCAAATCATTTTATAATATAAAATAAAAATAAAAACTTTATATGAGAGATTTGATCCTCTCACCACCTCATAGATTTAAAATTCAAAGTTAAGATGAATTTGTATTCATATATATGATTATGTATCAACACTACTTTTAGCATGAAAAATATATTTTACATATTTTATTTAGATGTTATGGAAAATATAAGTAGACATAGATGGCAGTGAAATATTTAATTTAAATGACAGAAAATATATAGAAGTTGGTATTGGAATATTTTATTTATAGTTGATATATTTATATTTGAATATTATATTTATAGTTGATATTGAAATATAGTAGTTAACTTTGGATATTCAATTATATATATATGTGTGTGTGTGTGTGTGTGTGTGTGTGTGTGTGTATTAATATTAAAATCGGTGCTTAGGGATAAACCCATATAGAAAAAGTTACAAAAATGAAAGCTTGTGCTTTTGATGTCTTACTTTCCAAGAGCTAACAAAATCCAACATCTGCCTACTACTAAAATTTTAAGAAAAGTATGACTAATTACATATCATCTCCATAAAGTGGCCAAAACTTGTATACACATGTACTTCATGAGGGACATGAATAAATAATTGGCCATGCGGAGCTACCACTATTGATTATTGATGTGAATCAATCCTAGATAGAAAGCTAATTACCTTCTTGACAATGGCCACACATTGCACATTGTCAAAATTAATGGAATATCCTCACTGTAATATAAACAGTATCTTCATCTATATTAGAGTTGATCTGCATCATTGATTTAGAAAACCTACTATACAAAATGGAGAAAAACTTTGAATCTTTTGTATATGGTATAGTGGAAAAAGATCTTTGTCTTTAACCCTTTTACCATGTTGTTATTTAAACCTCAAGGTTCTTGATTATTGAGACGACTGTGAAGATCCATAAATTCCTAATGATTTGGGTCCACAAAAAGAGTTGCATGACAGTCTCCCAAATCCACAACTACACCTCAATACATTCATGAAAAGGAATGTGAAGATGTAGAAGTTGTTGTTAAGATGGGAGAGTAGAACTGGAGGTGGAGGTAGAGGTGGAGTTGGGGCCCCCTTAACCCAAGAGGAGGAGGAGGTGGAGGTGGGGCCCTCTTAGCCCCTAAAGGTGGAGGTGCAGCCCCCTTAGTCCCATAAGGCGGAGGTGGAGGTGGAGGTGGAGGTGGAGGCAGAGGTGTAGCCCACTTACCCACAGGAGGAGGAGGAGGAGGGGGTGGAGTTCCATGAACCCCAACTGGTGAAGGAGGAGGAGAAGGCGGCAGGATTGACACTCCCTTACTTGGAGGAGGAGGAGGAGGAAGGGAAGTGGGAGCTCCCATGCCACTAAGAGGAAGATAAGTGGGAGTAGGGGGGAGTGGTGGAGGCACACCTTGTCTGCTTGGAGGTAATGTTGGTGTTGGGGGTGGTCGAGCTTGAGCATGATTAGGTTTTGGGGATGATATAGTAGAACATGTTGAAGGATGTTCAAATGTAGAAAATCCAGTAGATTATAGGATTAAAGGAGAAACTACAAACACTACCATTGCACTCTAATGTTTAGATTGATATTCTACAGTTTCTTCTTATGTGATAGCTAGTCCAAGAGCCCCAGATGCATTATGGAATTTTGATTGTGGTGTAGTTGGAGGAGTAGTTGGATATGAAGGCTTTGGCATCATTGGTGAAGGGTACTTCAATTGAGAAGGTTTTGTGGCTGGAAGTTCTTTGCATCATTTTTATCTTCTCCATTAGTTGAAAATGTTGACAATTAACCATTAGAAGGAAAAGGAGACCAATTATTTGCAATATTTGGTTCGATATATCAAACTTCTTTTCGAGAGCATTTGATTTTCTAATCTTCTGAATGAGATGAAGTGTAGCCTCATCCCCCCAATTAACATTGTTGAACACCTCCATGACCTTTACAAATTCTTCAATTGGAAATCTTCCCTTTTCCTCTCCACCAAGAGTTGCACCAATAAGTAGAGGATTAGATGAAGCATCCATGTTAGAGAAAAGCACTTGTTCAGTTCATCATATAGAACAATGTAAACTATCAAATGGGAGTTGTATCAAGTTCTCATTTTTTTGAGGTAGCAAAAAATCATCCAATTTTGAAAAGTGTTAATTCATAATACAACTTTTTTTGGAGATTATTTTTTGACACTTTAAATTTTCTTATGTATCAAGTATGAACATTATTTTTAAATGTTAGTAGTTTTCATGTTGATTTTGAAAAGTGTTGATGTAGCATCAACCCCTTTTTTTCAAGGGTTTATTTTTGAAACTTTAATTTTTTTGATATAATGAAGTATGGATAATTTTTTCAAAGGTTGGTGATTTTCATGCCAGCGCATGCATGTTTCAAAAGAATCCACCCTTTTTTTAGGGCATATTTTTGACACTTAAAATTTTTTCATGTCCTAATTATGCACAAATTTTTAAAATGTTGTTTATTTAACCATTTTTCAAGTTGTCTTATTCCTCTTCTTATTTTTCGTCCTAAGATATTTTATTTTTTAAGGGTTTTTCAAATTTGTGTTTTTTGTTTTTCTTTAAAATGTTTTTTTATAATGAATTTTTTTTTTTTGCAATTAATATTGAGGTTAGGATTTTTTTTATATATTTATATATTGTTAATTAATATTAGATATAATTAAAAAAATATGTATTATGGTAATTTTTTGCAAAAAATGGCATGTTAAAGAAAAGTTTTTAACGAAAAAATTGAATAAAATAGTTGGAAAAATGACAAATTTTATGAAATGTTCATAAATTTTATATATAAAAAAAATTAATAAAATTTGATTTTTTTTTTTCCAAAAAAAGTGAATTATTCAGATAAAATTTTAAGTAAAAATAACCAAAAATAATTACAATTAAAAAAAACATTAAAAAAATAATAAAAACACTTAAAAAAAATAAATAAATTAAAAAATTTGAAGAAAAAATCATTGGAAAAAAAAAACAAATAAAAAACTAGTAAAATTAAAAGCACAAAAGAAAAAAAAATGTTATTCCCTTGTTGGTTGATTTCGAGAATCGATCAACGCAACCCAACCACCTGTAGTTCTTCAAGCAGTTAGGTCTGGCTTGGCCAATTCACGCAGCTCCACCTACCCTGGCCCATGGCCCCTCAGGCTGGTCGAGTTGGATGATTCCTAGATTCAGCGAACAGGGGAATAACAATTCTTTTTATGTTTTTAAATTTTTTTTTTTTTTTTTTTAATTATATTTTCATAACTTATATATATTATATATATAAATAATATTTTATAATGGTTTTTTTCAACTTTAATTTAATTCTAATGTTTTATTTTATTTTTAATGTTTGTTTTAATGTTTTTTATTTTGTTTTTTGTTTTTTTAATTATTCAATTAAGTGTTTTTTCTTTATTTTTTGTGTTAATTTTTAAATTTTTCTTAAATTAATATTTCTTTGGAATATTTTTTTTTTTTCATATATATATATTTTTTCATAAATTTATTTTGTTTTCTTTTCTATTTAATTTTTTTTCTTGGTTTTTTTATCTTTTATTTTTTTTAGTTTTAATCTACATTTTCATTTACTTGTTATTATTTTTTTAAGATTTTTGGTTTTTTTTTTAATGTTTTATTTTGTATTTTCCATTTTTATTTGTTTATTATTTTGTTTTATTTTGTTTTTCCTGCAGGAACCATGTCAATCATTGACTAGCAACCCTATCCCATTATGTATCAATTTGATAGTTGGTTTTTAAGTTTTCGTTATAATGGATCGATTTCGCCACCAGAATGTGTCGATTTCATGGTTGGTTTTTAAGTTTTCATTACAATGGGTCGAGATCTCCTACATTTTGTATCAATTTGATGGTTGATTTTAAAAATTTTGTTGCAATGTGTCAAGTTGTCTTAAGCTAAGATTTTAAAATAGCTATAATTTTAACATTTAAAAAAGAAATTATTCTTGGTATAATGACTCTTTCATTCAAGTGTTCAATTTTAAAGTTTTTTTTGTCATATAATTTTCCATAATGCTATGGTTGAAATATATTGAAAACTTAAAGTTCTATGTAGTCATGATTTTTGGTTTTAATTCCATGGTTAAAACACTGTCAAAATTTTAAGATTTTTATGAGTCATGATATTTTTTCTTTAACACCATCGCTGAAAATTGTTGGAAATTTAGGCTTTTTTGGAGACGTGATATTTTATCTTTAATATCATGCGTGGAAATCATTAGAGTTTTAAGGTTTTTCAGAGTAATGATATTTCATCTTTAACATCATTGCTAAAAAATGTTGAAAAATTACCCTTAAAAAAAACATTATTCCAGCATTAACACTTTTTTTTCCAAGGTGTTTTTTACACAATAAAAATTGGCTTTTATTGGATTTTACTATCATTTTTAAAAAATGTTGAAAATTTACCCAAAAAATAAATAAATATAAATAAATAAATAAAGTTGTTGATGCAGCATCAACACATTTTTTTTTCAGGCTTTTTTTTTCATGTTTTTTGCTAGAGTTATCATTTTGAGTTTACAATTTTTGTTTGATAGTTTACAATGTTATAAAATACTTCAACAAAAAAATAAAGTTTTCTTCAAAATTTTCTAAAAAAGAATAAATACTTCAAACAATGTATACTTTTGTAGTGGTCTATCTATGACAATATAAAATATGAATAAGAGAAAACAGATAGCAAATCTCTCTTGCAACTATTGACCACCAAAAAACTCAAAAGTAAGGAAGCTAGCATATATCCTATATTAAAATGTAAAACTAGCAATACTAACAGTTCAAGCACTATCCACTAGACCTTCCTAATATAAATGCGAGTTTCAAAAGAAAATATGGCATTCAAATAAACTCCATGCAAAAGAGGGTATGCATAGAGACCTCTACTTTGAAATCCTTTGGAAATGGTCTTTGGCATTCCTTAGAATATCAATGTCATCCCAGTTTAACATCAAAATAATGAATTGTGCAAATGATGTATTGAACAATATCCTAAACATCATCTCTTCTCAGACCATATCTAAATCAGTGTAGATGCACTCAAGGACTACATCACCTTGAAAATTACACATGATATCAATTTTACCAACATCGCAATCTGCCTACAATGGGAAGATATAAAATTCAATGTGAATGTTTGGAACATTTTCTATCAGGAACATGAAATATCAATGTTGAGATATTTGATATATTTCATAAGTTGAAAATGTTAATGCTATAAAATCCATCTAGTCAACAAAATTGGACAAAAACATTAAATTTGTTGAAAATTAGCATGCCTATGATGTCTACCATTCTTGCTTTTCTTTGGTGTAGAAAAGAGAATCTTAGGTTTCTTATCCTTGGTACTGAAGGGATATTTCCTGAATATCCGAAAAATCGGTCTACATCTCCCCTTGCCATTAAAGTTTGGAATAATCCAAAGAATAACATGATCAAGGGTCAAAACCCTTTTTGGTGAAGGGCACTCCAACCCATTGGTTCTCCTAAATATATATTCAAGCTATCATATCTAAGATGGGATTGGACTTAGAGGAGATAATAGTTGTAGAAGCTCCCTAGGGGCCTAATTATGAATCATTTCCAAAGTCTTCTTCTTGCATGTATTCTTCTTCTAATAAATGAGAAGGGAAGCTAACATGAATGTAATAACAACCCTCCCCCCTCTCACAGTGCATAAAAACTACATTGTGTTGACCTTTTGTTGTCATTGCTACAACACCCTCCAAAATTTCACTACATTCGAATTTTGGAGCCTATTTCATTACCGTATCAAGTATTTCCTCAGTCATCAAGTTTCATTTCATGTTTATCTATATGTTTTAAGTGTCCTTGAATGTTCTCAAATGTCATCGCATTGATTAGAACATCTCTAGGTGCATTTCATGGTCATAGCATATTTGTTGTTGTAAAATGAAACTTTTGGGTCGTAGTTGTACACACTTCACTCGTTATACCTAGGGAATGTGTATAAAGTGGCATTTTGGTATATATTTATTGTTGATAAAACTTGTCTAAGTTTTCTCAATGAGTTGGTATGTGTCGTAGATGGTTTTATGTCTAGAACTCATCCTATATATTCACCTCTTTCCCTATCATTTAGACTTAGACAAATTTCTGTTTCAAAATGAACCTATTAAGGAAAAAAGTGCATGAGCGCACTTTGAAGCCTTAATGGGAAACCCTTCGTTATTTGAAAGTGCACCCTATGCCCTCCAAGAGAACAGATCACACTCCTCAATCTTGATTCGCCTTCCTTGTTATGAACTGTGCCCTCTAAAAAAGACTAAGTCTTCCTTGAGTGCACTCCTTCAACTCTAAGAATTGTGCCCTTCTTGAGCATACTGGTTCACCCTAAATACCCAAAGCTTAATCCTTCATCCTTCCCCTATTCGCCATGCACCCTCCTGGACTCCTTAAGCATAGGAGCGCACTCTGAGGCATGAAGCCTCAACCTTCAACCTTCAAGAATGCACCTTGCACCCTCCTATATGCCTCTTGAGTACATGATTGCACCCCAAAGGCACAAAGCCTCAACCTTCAGGAGTGTTCCTTGCACCCTTCCTCTTTCCCTTGAGCTCATAACACACTTGGGAAGCCCAAAGCTTTCCCCTTCATCCTTCGAACTTGCGACATGCACCCTGCCCTTATTGTCTCTCTGTCATTAGCGCATGAATGCATGTTGAAGCCTTGAATCCTCTCCTCTTGAACCCTTCAGTCCTTTAAAGTGTTCCCTTGTGCCCTATATCCCCTTTGACCCTTTTGAGAACACCAAAAGTGCCTGAATGGAAAATATACATGCATCATGGTAGAATAGGAGATGTTTAGGCTTATAGTTGCTCGTCATGAGTGGTTACAGATACAAGTATTCCAGAAACTCCAAGGTAAGCGCACACAAGGAAGATCGGGAAAAGAGAATAAGTAAAAGGAAGCATGGAAAGAGTGAATAACACACTTAAATCTTTATGACAAAATCAACCGAAAGGCTCCATGATTCAATACCCTTTGGAGGGTGAAAGGTCCATGATCAGAAGATGAATAAAAATGAAGATACAACTAGTCAGTCAATATTAGTCCTAGCCATCAAAATAGTGACATTTCAAGTATCATCAGATGATAATGTGGAATTCATGATGTATTGTTGTAATTATTGTAAAATACAAATAATTGGGAGTCCAAGAGTCATGTAAGAACTAAGGAATCATGGAAGTCCAAAAGACATGTAATTTCAAAATCCATATGTAATTCCAAAAGTCATTTGGAATCCCAAAGGTCGTAGAATTCCAAAGGTCACAAGAAGTTTGAATGTAAAGAGTCATGAGGATGTGAAAGGTCATTCCTCAAGTTATAAATAGATCCACATTTCTCATGTATAGGACTTTTAACCTTGGGTTCTCCCACAAGGCATTAGAGAGACAGAGTTAGTACTTTTGGGGAGAAAGTAGTGGCTCTAATGCTCCACTATTGGAGCTAGCAATGTTCATTACATTTATGTATCTTGGGACTTTTGCTTTATATTGAAGCCTTCCATGCCAACATGTTTTCACACATGGATTGTGAATTTTTCCAAGACTATACTTCGAATGTTTGTGGTTCATGTTTTCTTTCATTAGTACTGGATTAGTTGAACTATTTCAGTTACTTCAGTGCTCCTTGTTGGAAATGTGTTGTTATATGTATAATGATCGTCGCATCCTTGTGAAATATTTCGCTTGATGTTAGACGAACCTTTCTCTTCCAAGTGTGTCTCCATTAGGGTAGTACTATTACTTCTCTCTTAGAGGGTCAATTAATCCCCCCCCCCCCCACACACAGTAGAGGAACCTTGATACATCAACAATCAAACGCTCACAAAGAATACTAGCTTGCTCATTTTAAAGGACAATTACACTTCTCTCTCTTTATGGTACCTAAAGCCAAGGCATATCTTTAGGTAAATGGAATTTGTTTCATATTTTGGATGAGAATCCTACACTAAATGGTGTGAGGTCTAGTTGGGACCTTATATTGGGGAGATCCCCTGTATGTTGGCAGTATCTAGCACCATCAACATTCTGGCACTAGAAGGAAGGTTGGAAATTTTTATGACTGAGCACTCCACACACCCTCATCATTCTTCTTTCATGGTAGCAACATTCTGAGCACTACTCTGATTCTTGAAGCAAGAGGATATTCTCAGCCTAGCCTAGAACCAACTTGTGAAGTTACTTACGAATATATCTGAGCAATTCGACCAATAACTCGTCGTTTCATGTAAGCTTGATCCAAGTGGATCTCTAAAAAGTACTAGTGGCATGGTAAGAAGGCTCAAAATTCAAACTGGCAAAAACTCTATAAAATTAGCATCGGATCGAAGTGCTTGTCATCCTGATTCCAACGGTGTGAACGACACTCAAATCCGAGTTCATATGAAGAAGTTAGAGAAATTCAAAAGTCAAGTTTGACTTGGACAAGTGGTAGGAGGAAGTGACATGGCAAAACACTCAATGAACGGGGAAGTTCCAAATGGCAGGACGCCATTGGTCTCATATATCGCAAAAGAAAGAGGTCACAACTTAAGAAAATTGACCCCCATCACTACCGAGTTGCGATGTGATAAAATGCAATTGTAGATCACAAGGAGGGGAAGAGTTAAAGAATCGGCCTCAAGAGCAAGCTATGTTGTGATACGATATATCCCAATCGCATAATCAGGTTGCAATTTGCGATATCACAATCTCAATTCGCAATGGGAAGCATTCGGATAGAATACCAACCTTCAGTTCCCATTGATTGTGATTTGCGATGAGGCTTCCGGACCCAATATATTATGTATTGTGTTTAATAGCTCGTCGGGTCCACTCCTATCGTAGGGTGCTTGTTGTAAAGGCTTGGGTCTATTCGCTGATTGAAACATTGATTTTGATTTGCAACCTCTACGTCGATGGGTTATTAGTGCCCATAAAGCCACCGGGATTTGGGGAATACACAAATTCATGTGAAAATGGTGTTAGAGTGATTTCTCTATGTTTAAACATGTTTTGTTGCCTATGTACTATTCACAGCCCAGGAATCTCTATTGGAAATGTCTGCCTGCTAAAATTTGTCATATATTTGGAATAGCCTAAAATTGAATATTCGTTCGATCAAGTTATATATATGGGATGGTCCACACAAGAAAAATGAGGAGACTGGTTGATAGTTCATAATATTGTACGCAGTAGTAACTCGACCTGGTAGGAAGGGCTGGAACCTTGCCTTGAGTAGTAGGGAGGTTTCGAGAGGGTGCAGAAAGCCCAATTATCTAAATTGGGTGTTTGGATAGGTATTTTTGCTCGATTTTTCACTAGGATTTCGATGGTACTCTCTATTTCTGAAGCTAGGATCTCCATTCTTCGTCCATCTTCCAGCTTGAAGGTATAAGGATTTTAATTGAATGTTTCTTGTACTTTTATCTCTTTTTATGCCACTTAATGAAAGAAGGCCTCCCCACTATTGAGAAGGGCCTAAAGACGTAGTCCAAATTAGACAAACTCTATAATAAAATCTTTATGTCATGGTTTCTTTCTTATCATGTTATTTACGCATTGTTTTATGTGATTTTGAGTTCCATGGTTAATAAGATTTGTTTCATGTAATTCTGATGCATCCATAAGTAAAATATCTTGGATCAAATTTGGTATCAAAGCAGGTCTTCGTCGATGCGAATTGCATGAATATATGCTAACCTGGAACAAGCTGCAAAAAGGTGAAGGAAATCTTCAGTCCTTTGATCCCGAAGCAGGACGTGCACAACGAAAAAGAAACATGGCAAATGAAGAAGCTCGCTGGGAAGAGGAACAAAATTTCTGCAAGGTATTCTAAATATGGCAGAGAAAGTGGACAAGTTGTTTTTAGATTATGATAAGGCACTTGGGCACGAGAAGCAAGATTCCGATGACAATAGATCAGAAAATCATGAAGGTGGTGGAGAAGAGCCTCCTCCCTCTCCTTCTTCAAGTGATAGTTCTCATCACTCTAATTGTGATTCCAAACATACATCTAAGAAACCATTCTTCAAGCTAGATGCAAAGTTTGACCTGCCCATGTATAATGGAGAGTGTAGTGCAGAAAAACTTAATAATTGGATAAGATAGATAAAGGTCTACTACCTGATTCAACAGATCGAAGAAGATGAGGCAAAGTTCCAATTAGAATCTCTTCAGCTAAGTGGCATTACTCTTGTTTGGTGGGAGAGCAAGTTGCAGAAGGGCAGCAACAAGTCAGGTAACCTTCTTTCCTCTTGGTCTAGTTTTATTTCTACATTGAAGGACTAATTTTACCCTTTGGGTTATAAACAAAAGGAACTAATGGAATGGCAATATCTAAGGGAAGGTAAAGGCCAAAATTTGCAAAGCTTCACATAAGCGTTTCAGAAACAAACATTGAATTTGGGCATCTCATTAGATTCGCCCAAGACTGTAACTAAGTATGTTGGTGCGCTACATAGTTACATAAGACACTCACTTTTATTTTTCGAGCCTACTATGATTGATGCGTCTAGTGTAAAGGCGATTCATCTTGAAAGCCGAGGCAAGAATGATAGAGATGATCAAGCCAAGAAAACACCATTCAACCCTCAGCATGGAAAATTCCAGAAGAAAGGAAAGGGGAAGGCTAAGAAGACTGTTGCAGCCAAGAAAGAGGACAGAGAAACACCATCTTGCACGCATTTCAAGAGAGAAGGTCATGATGAGGACCACTATTGGAAGCTACATCCGAAGCTGAGACCAAAGAGATTCAGCGGAAAGGGCAAGCAGAAGACAATGGAAATAGAGCAGCAGGACCTTAGATCCAATTTCGTGGATGAGACATTGATCATAGTCGTGGGTGCAAAAGGTACTCCTTCTATTAGTAATCATTCTGATTCAATTGCAAGTACTAGTTATTTGAATGAGCCTATAAGAAATGAGCGGAAGAGAATTGAATTATTCCACATCAGGGTTATTATAAAACACACAAAGGTGGAAACTTTGTTCGATTCAGGTTCCCAAGAAAAATTAATCTCAGATTCCTTAGTGAAAAAGTTAGGCCTCGAAACTAAGCCTCATCCAAGTCCATACCCACTTGGTTGAGCAAGAGATAAAGAAAAACTACAAGTAACCAAGAAGTGTAGGGCCAAATTTGTTATTGCTTCCAAATTAATTGATGGGGTAGAGTTAGATGTTGTGCCTTTGGATATCTGTGTAATTATCTTGGGAAGTCTATATTTATATGACAAAAAGGAAATTTTCTTTTGGCATGAAAATAAATACCACCTCACAAAGAACGAGGTAGAATATATAGTCAGAGCCCATAATATGAAAGTTAGTGCTAGCCTTGTCAGTGCAGGACAGATTAAACGACTAGTTAATTCCAGTAAAGGGTGCCTACTAATGGTGCTGAGAGCGAAGGAGGCTGAGAGGGATGATGCTTTCAAAGGTTATGATCCTAATCATAAGAAAGAATTGTTTGAAATTATTTTTAACTATGATGGATTGTTTCAAGAACTGAGAGGATTTCCCCCAAAACAGGAAATCCAACATGACATCCATTTACAATAGGATGCTCCTTTATCGAATATTGGCATGTATAGGATGGCTTCTATTGGGATGGAGGAGATCAAGAAAGAGGTGCAAGAGTTGCTAAATCAAGGGGTCATCAGAACGAGTTCTTCTCTGTGTGGCTCACCGATTGTGTTGGTGCCAAATAAAGATAGCACATGGAGGATGTGCATAGACTATAGGGCACTAAAAAAAATTGCGGTGAAGAATTGATACCCTCTCCCTCGCATTGATGAATTATTAGATCAGTTGAAAAATGTTGTCTATTTTACAAAACTAGATTTGCATAGTGGATATCACCATGTTACAGTTGCAGAACAAGACATTTGGAAAACTACATTCAAAACCAAGTATGGGTTGTTCAAATGGATGGTGATGTCATTCAGACTGTGCAATGCTCCAGTCACATTTATGAGGGTAATGAATGATTTGTTTATTCCTTTTCTTGATAATTTTGTGCTTTTATATCTAGACAATATTCTTGTTTATAGTAGGACATGTGATGAATATGTATATCATGTGAAGAAAGTTCTTGTTGTTCTGAAAAATGAAAAACTATATGTAAAACTGTTAAAGTGTGAGTTTGGGAAGCCCTCTTTAGTTTTTTTAGGTCACATAGTCAGTAATGGGAAATTGAAAATAGATCCCTCTAAAGTAGATGTGATTATGAAGGGGTCTGAGCCCACAAATGATACAAAGGTCTAAATCTTTTTGGGTGTGGTATAGTATTGGAGAAGGTTCACTACAAACTTCTCTGTTATCACAACCCCTTACACGCATTGAAAAGTGTGAAGTAGGCCTTTCAGTGGGGAGGAAAGCAGCAGAAATCCTTCGACACACTAAAAGAGAAGATCAGAACAATACCAGTGCTAGCCTTACTAGACCTTCAGCAGCTTTCTAAGATTGAAACAGATGCCAGCGAATATGCCATGGGTGTTGTATTGATGCAGCAAAGGAATCTTGTATGTTACAATTCAGAGACTTTCTCCTAGGCTGTTGTGAATTATCCCACATATGACAAGAAGTTGTACACCTTGGTTTAAATTGTATATAAGTGGAAACACTACCTGATCAGCAAGGAGACCATCATCCATATAGATCAGTAGCCCTTGCAGTACCTTCAGCCACAAACCAAGCTTCAACAAGCCCATCATTTTAGATGGATGGGATTCCTCTTGCAGTTTCATCTGGTAATAAAATACAAGAAGGGTGCTAGCAATAAAGTAGAAAATATGCTTTCTTGCCCTCCTATTTATGCATCTATAGTTTTGGAAAATGCTTATTTATTGTTAGAAGGTTATGCTGAACAATATGCTAACAATGATGATTTTAAAGAGATTTATGCAAAACTGACTCATGAATCGTAGGTGGAAAATTATTATCTGCAGGGGAAACTATTGTATCACCTCGGAAAACTATGCATATCCATTTATGAAAGGGTACATGTAATCCAAGAGGCTCATACCTCTCTTTTGTCTAGTCATTTTGGGGTTGAAAAAACTTTATGTCATTTACAGAGGTTTTTTTTTGCCTCATATGAAAAACATTGTGACTCGATTTATAAAGGGTTGTGTGTTGTGTTCTGTTTCAAATCTCTCTAATAGAAAACTCGGGCTCTACACACCACTCCCTATTCCAAGTCAACCATGGGAAAGTGTGTCCATGGACTTTGTAGGTGGTTTGCTTATGTCTACGAAAGGTCACGACTATTTGTATGTCGTCATGGATCATTTTAGCAAAATGTGTAATTTAATGCCTTGTAAAAAGCAGGTCACTGCTGAGTAGACTTCTTATCTTTCTTTTAACATGTTTGGATCCATTTTTGGTTGCCCACATCTATTGTGTCAGATTGAGACTCTCGCTTTCTTGGAGAGTTTGGGGCCAACTTGAGGAAAATGATGGACACTAAGCTGCAAATAAGTACAATATTTCATCCACAAATCGATGGGCAAACAGAGGTCGTTAACCGCACCATGGTACACTTGTTACGAGGCTATTGTGGAAAACATCCCAAGTTGTGGGATGAACAACTTCCTTATGTGCAGCATGCATACAATTGAGAAGCACATTCATCCACATAGATCTCACCGTTCAAGACATGTTTTGGTTATCTACTAAGGGATCCCTTAGACATGGTATTTGGGAAATATGAGGATGGCAATGGACAAGATGATAGGGACAAAGCACACAAGTTTATTTAGCGAATACAGGTGATTCGTCAGGTAGTACAAGAGTAGTTGGAGAAGAGTCATGCTTGGTATAAAGCTCAACATGATAAGCACCGAGTTGACCATCAATTTCAAGTTGCGAACAAGGTATGGCTCCATATCAACAAGGATATAATATAGGGGGAAGAGAAGAAATTGAGACCCATTCGATATGGTCCCTTCACCATATTGGAAAATATTGGAGACAATGCTTTTCATCTTGACTTGCCTGCTTATATGAAAATGTACTCAGTAGTAAATGTTGAAAACCTAAAACTTTATGAACCTCCATTAATATGGATACTGAAGAGGTTGCATAGATTCCTACAGTGGATGATTTTGCACCAGAGTATCTAGACAAGTTTCCTGAAGATATCATACTCAACAGGAAAAACAGAACTTCACGATGAGGAGATGTGGAGTACTTTCTTGTTGCCTTCGAAGGAAAATATCCAAGTAAAGCTCGGTGTATGGAGAAAGAAAAAGTGAGGGAGCAATTTCCTCACTTGCCAATTGACTGAAAAGGATTTTGGAGATCCAAAAGCTCTTATTGGGGAGGATTAATCCAGGTGAATCTCTAAAAAGTACCACGTCATGGTAAGAAGGCTCAAAACTCAAAGTGGCAGAAAGTATATAAAATTAGTATCAAATCGAAGTGCTTGTCATCTTGATTCCAATGGTGTGAATGACACTCAAATTCGAGTTCATTTGAAGAAGTTAGATCAAGTCAAAGGTCAAGTTTGACTTAGACAAGTGGCAGGAGGAAGTGACATATCAAAACTCTCAGTGAATGGGGAAGCACCAAGTGGCAGGCTGCCATTGGTCCAACATATCATAGAAGGAAGAGGTCGTAGCTTAAGAAAATTGGCCCCCAGCACTACCTAGTTGCAATGCGATAAATCGCAATCACAAATTGTAAGGAGGGGAAGAGTTGAAGAATCGGACCCGGGAGCAAGTTAGGTTGCGATGTGATATATTGCAATCGCAGAGTCGAATTGTGATTTACGATATTGCAATCGCAATTCACAAAGGGAAGTGGTCGCATAGATTACCAAACTTCGATTCCCGCCGATTGCAATTTGCGATGAGGCTTCTGGACCCGATATATCATGTATTGTGTTTAATAGCCCGTCATCTCTGTTGTTATTGTAGGGCACTTGTTGTAAAGGCTTGGGTCTTTCTTCTAATTGAAACACTGATTGTGATTTGCGATCTTTGTGCTGATGGGTTATCAACATCGATAAAGTCGTCATGATTCAGGGAATATGCCGATTCATGTGAAAACGGTGTTAAAGTGATTTCTCTATGTTTAAACAGGTTTTTTTGCCTGCATATTATTCATAGCCCAAGAATCTCTATTGCAAATTCCTGCCTGCTAAAATTTGTCATATGTTTGGAACTTTCTGAAATTGAAGAGTCAGTCGATCAAGTTATATATATGGGATGGTCTGCACAGGAAAAAGGAGGAGATTGGTCGATAGTTCAGAACATTGTATGTAGCAGTAACCCATCCTGGAAGCAGGGGCTAGAACCTCGCCTTGAGCAGCAGGGAGGTTTCGAGAGGATGTAGAAAGACAAATTATCCGAATTGGGTGTTCGGATAGGCATTTTTGCACGATTTTTCACTAATATTTCAATGGTACTCTCTGTTTTTGAAGCTGGGCTCTCCGTTCTTTGTCCATCTTCCAGATTGGAGGTATAAGGATTGTAATTGAATGTTGTTTGTACATTTATCTCTTTTTATGCCACTTAATGAAAGAAGGCTTCCCCACTATTGAGCAGGGACCAGAGACATAGTCCAAATTGGACGAATTCTGTAAATCCATGGTTAATAACATTTGTCTCATGTAATTCTAATGCATCCATAAGTAAAATCTTTGGATCAAGGATATCAGATTAATTCTAGGAGCACAGAATCTTCCACTTTTTCTGAACAATAAAGAGACAACTGGTACAGGTATCTTGGTTTCTATAGTGGAATATTTAGTTTTTTCCGCTCTTAAGGGGTTGACAGAATCTGCATATGATATTGAACATCAATAACAACTTCCATCTCTTAATGAAGGATATGAATATGATATAGTTGATATTTTTTACGACCTCTTCGATGGACTAGATGGAGAAGACTCCTCAAATTTTGATTAGGAGGAAGAACGCAGAGACAGGAACATGGCAGGCAAGAATTTGGAGTAGATGGCCCAAGGCACTCTTTCCCTTCTTTACAATTTACATAGGATGTTGAGACATCTGTAAAAGCTTCTCTCAAAGTATGATCTGGATAAGAAGACGAAGGCAAAAGACTATCTCGATGATTTTTACCTGCATTTAAGAATGATGGAGGTGAGGTACGATGATGTGGCTTGCAAGATATTCCATTATACATTAGAAGGCATAATGACATCATGGTACCTTAGTCTACCTTGCAATTCAATACACATGTGGAGGAAGTTTAAAAATATATTTCTTGAGAAGTTTGTTGATGAAAAACTCCAGCCATGCTACTCAAAGAGCTCGAAAGCATGAAAATGGGGAAAAGAAGCAAGTGAAATATTTTAATCAAAGATATAATAGTATAATGAATAAATCACCTCCAGGCACATAGCCACACAAATCGATTACTATTGATTACTACACAGCTTCCTTTCCCACTAGTATTTCCCAGTTCATTAAGAGAGCTGCAAAGGCAATGTTGGCACTAAACTTTGCAAAATCGTTCATCATTGAGAAGGACTTACCCTTGATTGGGGTCATTACGAGTGATGAGGAATCAAAAGACTCCAAAGATACTAATATGAAGTCATAAACTTCTTCTAGTAAGGCTAGAGATAAGGAGTCATCAGACATCAAAAGCTTGACCACGATGGTGAAGACACTCACCAATGAAATTTTATAACTAAAGAAAAGGTCAAGTGAGACTTCCACTAGTATCAAGCCTCCCAATTCCTTCCCTTTTTTAAGGAATAGTAGTAGTAGTAAAAATCAACCCACCAAGTCTGCACAGAGCTCTAATGTTGTGACGAGAACAGAAATCATTGGCATGGATAATTATTGTTCTTTCCACAAAGAATATCATTCAAAAAAGACACACCCTCACTAGAATCACAACATGAATGCTTTGGCTGTGCACATTGTAGATACTCTCTCATTAGATGAGAAAATAGAACAGGCAAAAGAATTAGAAGAACTTGTGGCAGCTAAAGAAATCAAAAAGATCAGACATGCAGTGAATGCATATCATTGTATTTACAATGGTGATAAGAAGGATGTTAAAGAACCACCACAGAATGAACCCACTCCTCAGAAGAAAAATGGTTGATATAGTCTAAGGAGTAAAAGGACCATCATTGAATAGGAATTAACAAAAAATAAGTTATAAGAGCATCTACTAAGAAGAATTTCACCACTGGTCAATCCTGCTCATAATACACAGAATAATTTTGGAGACATAGCCAAGTCCAGGAATGCTTCCTCTAGTAACAAGGGTCAGAATATCATTTTCAAAGCATCAAACAAATCCACTCATCCATACACTTCAACACTGTCTACCATTGGGGGAAAAGTTGATTATGACATTGTGGAAGATATGAATAAAACGCGAGCCAACATTTCCATCTATGAGCTCGCAAAGATCGCGAGCCAGCATGAACTCATTGTCTAGACATTTTCACAACCTCTGACAAGTGGTAAAGCTTCCTCCTCTCAAAGGGTGTTAGGTAAATTTTCTGGTCCTCTTGAATCTATAGTAAATGCTTTAACATTAGAATCTAACACCATTTTCCCACCATTTTTACTAATGTTTGATATTTTTAATTATAATGTCCATAATTCTTTAGTAGACTCTGGTGCATCTATGAATGTCATGTCATTATCTGTAGAAAATAAAATAAATGCAAAATGGGAGAAAATCGATGCATAGATTGTGTAGCTCGACATGTCTCTTATCCAGGTTATTAGTGGGCTTAAGAATGTGCTTATCAAATTATCAAAAGATGCTTGAGTTCACCAATGTATAAATATTGTAATTTTGGACATACTAGAAGCCTATGGTGTACTACATAGCAGAGACTAGTCTAGCAAATTATAGGGATATTTTTCAATAGACTAGTCACATTTGTGGCTTCCATATAAGGGCAGGAATAATTATATTCAGTTGGGCAGTGAGTCATACATGAAATACATTGTGACACCACTTGAAGGCCACAATGAGCCTCTTACTTTTGTTGATTTGATTTTTCGTAATTGTTTTCTTGAAACTGACCTTGGGTGTTATCAGGTGTAGTCATCACCCATTCTACCATATACATAGTTGGAACTCCTTCCTTGTTCTCCAGCTGGTGCAAATGAAACATGTAACATAGATGCACATAATAATAGTAATAATAGTAATATTCATATAGGAAGAAGTTTGGTAGCTCATAATATTAAGACTTTATATTTTGATGGTTCAAATATATAGGAGGGTTCCATAGCATTTTGTGTCCTTACAAACCCATGCAATATGAAGCATATCCTCTCATGTCGTCTAGATTTTGAGTACACCAATAACATTATTGAATATGAAGCACTCGTACTCATATTAAAGAAATTTATTGACCTAAAGGTAGAAATTCTAAAGTTAATCAAGGACTCAAAGGTGGTCATTTTCCAGGCACGAGATACTATAAATTGTGTTTCATCGCATCTTAAAAACTACCAGCAGGAGGTATGGCGTTTGATCAATTATTTCAAAGCTTTCAATATTGTTTTTGTTCCTAGGGTTAGAAATGTTGTAGAAGATGCATTAGCAAATGCAGCTTCTAGGATATCACCATTGAAAGATATTTTTTTTGTTGAAATTATATATAAACCATTTGTGCCAGACAATATCACTAACTTACGTGTTTTCAATGACGACCAACAGATACTACATTTTATGGCTAATGCTGATGTATTAAAAGATGTTTCCATTGAGGAGGATGAGAACAATTAGTCTTTATAGGAGGTGTCTAATGAAATGAAAGGAAACAATATGCCTAAGGGTGTGGTGTCCCGGGAGAAATTTTATGTCCTGCAAAACCAATTTACAGGGCCAACCAGTACTAAGACTTAGAGTTCAAAATTAGCATCCAAACAACTCAATTTAGGAACCCCCTGTTAACACTCAGGTTGTTCCCTACTTCCTAAAGGGAATACGGCCGAGGTAACCACTGACCAATCTTTTAGCTACAGGTCCTAGCCTACCTGTAACCAGAGAGAGCTCTCTCTTTATAATTTAGCTTTGTTGGTGGATGATTTTAGGCTAGTTGTGGTGTACTGTTTTGTTTGAGTTTGGTGGGTTGGTGAATTCAAACAGAGCTGAGATGTAGATCATAGAACAGTTTGGTCCATTGGGCAATGGAGTTGAGGTAGTGTGTTGTTGAAGAATTTTTATGAAGGCAAAGTGTTGCTGCAGAGCCAGATAGGCATTTGTGGAACAATTACTTAGATTTAGTGATGAAGTTATGGAATTAGTGAGTGAAAGGAAACTAAGAATCTTTCACTATGCTAACAAAGGGAAAATGAAAGTATTGCTTAAGAGCAGTTAAGAATTCTTAAACAATATTTCACAATGATAGAATTAGTTTAGACATGAGCAATTAAGAATTCATATCCATGGCTAATCTAGAAGAAAACATATTTAGAAATAGAGATTGAGCATAGGGTGTTCAAACAAATCCTAGGCTATTCTTTTTCTCTATTTACTATGATCATGAAAACATATGAATTATGGAATACACAGAAAAAATACATACACAGTTCAGAATAAATTATTTGTTCCAGCAAATGACACAGGAATTTTGTAGCACAACAGAGCTTTTCATTTCCATCTTCAGACAGCATAGTAACCAGGAACTCCACCAGCAATTTGTATTATCAAAAAGTCTCAAGTATACAATAGAGCTCTTCAGAAAGAGTTTTCACTACAACCGACCCTCAATACGTTCTTTGAGGGGATATATATACAAAAATGGGATACAAAAACTCAATAGTGAGTTATTGCAATAAATGCACCACCAACTCCTTACAAAAAGTAAATGAAGGAAATAACTCCAGCATTTAATGTTGAGATGGCAGCTATCTTTCTGTCAGACAACTTTTGACTTTATGGCTCAGGAAAGTTGGTTGTAGCTGTGCCTTTAATTCTGCGTTAATTGAGTCCGTTGTCTGGGTGCTTTGGTGAGTCACTGTAAGGATGCTTCATGTGATACCTGTGTGTTGATCTGTCTACTGACCTGTACCATGACGGAGACTTGATTTTTCTCAAAAAGGAATAACATAGTGGCATTATCTGGGAAGAATCTCCAGCATTGCCTGCCACCAATCAGCTGGAGGTAGCTGATGCCTCCTTATTTTCACCAATGTTTCATCTGCTTTTTTATATCTGTAGAAGTTTGGAGGCACTTCAAACAGATGTTTTATCTCATGCTCAATAAGAAATAGATTTTCTAACTTGTCATACAGAGACTGCCCAGAGGGAGGCCTTGCTTCTTCTGTCGAGCTGCTGGATGCTGTTATTTGATTTTCAACATAATTGTTGATCCTTGTCATATACTGATTATATCACAGCAGTTGTCCTGTGCCAGTCACTAGCCTTGGCAGTCCTTTATCCTGTAACACTGTCATTTTTGCCCTGAATTCATCAATTTCTGCCTTCATTTCCTGACATTTTCTTTCCAGAGTTTGAGTGAAGTTCCTCAAGGTTAGCACTTTCTTAGCTGTCATGATGGTGTATGTTCTACTGTTTATCTCTAGAGCTGCCAATTCCTCCCTAGTGCGGTTATTGAGGAAATGTATCATTTTATTGGCTTGCTCAGGCATGATTCCTAGTGTTGTTTTGGCTCTTTGTATTTCAACATGAGCCATGCCTATTAGTTCAACCTGCTCATATATTGCCTGGATTGACCTCCATTGGTCCTGGATTGATTGGCCAATTTTGGCCCAAATTATCTTCTTTATTTCTGCTAAGGTCTTGCCTAGGAGCAATTCCTTTTCCAAAGTTTTTACTTTGGCCTCCAAGACCTTTATTTCTCTTTGTTTTTCTGCCACTGTCATCTTGGACTTATCATAGCTGGTCTCTAGTTTGGCCAGTCTATCCTTGGCTTCATTTATTTCTGTCACTTGAGTTTCAAGCTCTTTGACAGCTTTCATCAAGTCCTCCATACTCATGCTGGATTTTGTTGCTGCTATTGCTTCTGTTGTTGCTCCTATTGCTGATGTAGCTGTGGTTGGTGCTGGAATGGCAGGAGGGGCTGCTACTGCTTGTGTAGGAGGGGCAGGTCCAAGAGTTGTAGATGTTTGAGGGGGCTAGGAGGCTGACTCCCCTTGCTTGTCCTGCAATGCCTTCTTTAATTCTACTTCCATTTGCAATATTCTTTGATTCATCATCAGAAGCAGATCCATGGCATCATCTACTTGCTTTTCTTGTGCAAGTTCTGTTGTTTGAGGGTGAATGGTTGGAGGCAATTTTGTGTGCTTTCTCAGTGCAGCAATTTCATCCTCTTTTTTCTTCATAAGGGCCCTAACACCCTTTGGATCCTTTGGATCATGTCCCAGATCAATGATTATGTCTTCCAAAGTCTTTATTCTGTTGTCCTTAGCAGAGGAAGACAGCCTTTCCAAATCAAGATGTGTATTTGTGTTCTTTAGTGCTTCTTTTAACTGATGGGCCAGCATGGCCCTGTCTGCAAGTGTTGCATACACCATTTCCCCAGTCTGTTTGTGCAGCTCTATCTGATCCATGGGGTGTATGTCTTTAGAAAAGACCTCCAAGTTTGTTATTAAATAATTTGCAGAGGTTTTAGGATGTGGAACTTTAGGCTTTAAATGAGTAAAAATCATTTTTTCCTCTTTGACATCATAGGCAGCCATCAATCTTTGCTTTTTGGAGGGAGTTGCCTTCAAGAATTGATCATAGAGTTGTACTCTCAACAATTCATTTTGTGCCTTGATCTCCATGAAGCTTCCTTTGATCCCATCTGGTTTCTTTCCCTGCTGCCTTGAGGAGGATACCTCTGTGCCTTGCTGCATGGCTTGTTCTAACTGAAATAAGCTAGTGGCAGTCTGCTGGTTGGATTGCCTTTCTCTGCTGTGGCTTTCTGCCCTTTCCTCACTGATGTCTTCTTCCTCTGATTCAGGGTTAATCCTTGGCCTCTTGGCTTCTGGTTGCTGTGTTGACCCAGTTGGAGATGTGACCTCCTCTCTATCTCTCTTTTTTCCTCTCTCTTCATTGAGAGGTGTTTGCAGAACTGGGATTTGGGGTGGTCCAGTTTGCTGTAAAGGGGCTTGCCCTTGAGTTTGATCTTTTGAGGTGCTGGGCTGCCCTGTCTCTGTCTCTTGTTGTTCATCCATTATTTCTTTGCCCTTTGCTGTAGTGGTGGTTGCAGATGCTTGCTGGGTAGTCTGTGCAGCTGGAGCAGTGGATGTGCCTTCTCCTACTTGGACTCGTTTCTTGATCATAACCTGTTGACAAGAATCCAAGTCAAGAGTTTTCTCTAAATCTTTCACAGTCTGCTCCATTTTCTCTTCCTGGGTAAATTCTTCTACTATTGATTCAGGTACCCATTCATCCTGGTTGGCAAAGTGTTCTATTTGTGGGTATGGGCAATGTTTATAGGCTAGCAGCCTATACTTGACTCTCCTAGCACTGATAAAGCCTTGAGGGTCATAAGGGACCCACCAAAGCTTCTTTTAAGTTTGAGCTGTTGCCCCAATATTTGATCAGCTTCTTGCCAACCATCTTTCTTATTCATGACGAATGGACCTAGGTGGTCTCTGAACTTTAGATTGGCTTTCTTATTGGCACTTTGGAAGTGTGTAAGATCAGAGTTTATGAGTTGTCTATAGTATTCCAGGGCAAACAACCTCATAGGCACATACTTTGGGAGCCTGTAGGGACAGAGCTCACAACCATAGATTTTGATAACTGTGTGATTTTGGTATAAATACCAATCACCTATTTTTTAATTCTTGGACAGCTGTAAGATTTTCTGCATATCTTTGGATAATCTGGCAGGAGGAGTCCTCTTTAAGAGGCATGTGACTGGATAAACAAATTGGTCAATAAATTCATAGTAGGAATAGGGAGAATGCTGGACTTGGTGGAAGACTGAAGACCAGAAGATGACAGACCTCCTTTCTCCCTCTGAGTCTAGCTTCTTGATTGGGCACTGGAAGAAATATGTCTGATAATACATGAACAGGTGATAGATGTATGATGAATACTTAAATATTGCCTCCCTTTTCAGCCTTAATAGTTGGTCATGCATCTTGTTGGCAATATACTTGGCATAATTGTATTTTATAGCAGGGGGTTTCTCAAGGCTATATGCAGACAGCATGACCAACACAGTTTCATCAACATGCTCATTTGTGGTGAACCCCAGCATAGAGGTTAACATGTCCACCAGCAGCTTGCCTACCTCATTGAAATTTGCATATGAAAAAGGAGGTGGCCCAGAAGGTTGGCAGTCTGCCTTCATGAAATTTTTGGCCATTGCAGCAATGTCTGTGCTAGAGAGCTTGGAGCCCTCATCCAGCAAGTACTTAATAGAAAAAGGGTATAGCAGCTGGGTTTGCTTGTAGTTGAGCATCTGATTTATGGAGTTTGGTGTTATGTAGAAGAGGATGCTCCCAGATGGAGACTTTACAGCTCTGAGCTTCTAGTCATAGTTTTCTACACAGAGGTGAATGACTTCAGGAAAAATATTTACAGATGGCAGGAAGTAAGTGGGCAGATTGGACTCCCAAATACCATACATGTCACTGTTGTCCAAGTGAATGTTCCTCAACTGGCAGAAGGTCTGTAAGTGGTTCCTCTCTGCCACAAAATCTCCAATGAGGAAATCACTGTCTACCAGTGGCATAACTTCAAGCTCTTTATTGGGTGGATTCACAGGAGCTATATCTAGTGCAGATGGAGTGGCCATGTCTGATTTCAACTGGATGTTTACTTGAGTTTAGGATTGGTGCAAAGGCCGAGGAATGCCTGATAAATTGTGTTTGGCAGTGAGCATCTTGAGAGTATAAGGAAACTCTTACAGGTTTTGATGAACTGAGGGGCACTCTGTTGGAAAAACCAAAGTATGTTTGAGCTAATTAGCTGGTTTTTCAAGGGAGTTTCTTATAACAGGGATGAGGGAGCAGTTGTATTTGCTTCTAGCCAGTAGCTTGGCCTCTCTGATTGGTTTTATGGTGAATTTGCAGAAGGGCACGGGTTTCTTGCAGAGTTTTGTCGTGCAGGGGTTTTACGAGGTTTTTAAGTGTTTTTAGTGGACAATTTATCAATGAGGATCTCTTGCAGAGTTGCTTTACAGGAATTTAGGAGAACAATAGGAGAAATGTGGGTAAAGAAGGTCACCTGCGGCAAATACCTGGTTTTTATGGTGCAGGAGGCGTCACGCTGGATTAGTTGCAGGTACTTGGGTCGATGATGACGGCGGCAGCAACTTTGGCAGGTGAATTTTGGATTTCTGCCGTTGAACAACATTTTTTACATGCAGGGGCGCTCCGGAAACGACGAATGAGAATGACGAATAACGGTCATTTTCCGTTTTCTTATGCATTTTTGGCCCTTTGGCGCCTTTTTTGGTGATGACATCATGGTGACGTCATCATGGGCCCAGGTACGGTAGGGTGACGTGGCAGCTGACGTGGGTGGCCAGGTGGTGGTGACACAGTGGCAGGGCAGACGGGTGGACAGACGACGTGGAGGTGACGTGGAGGCGCGGTGGCGGAAAGGCGAGGTGACATCACGCTGACGGGGGTGTGACATCAGCACGGGGGACGGGCAGTAAGTGGTTTCCCTGGAGGCCCCTGAAGTGGTAAGCGGTTAAAGGGGGGTGGGGGGGGCTCCGAACAACACGGGAGGCCGACGCGTGGTGGGGGTACGGTGGTAATACCGCCAATCCCCCGGACGCAAAAGGTCGGGCACTTTGCATATGAAAATGACCGCCAGCCGTTCGATGAGTGGGGTCGGTGATCGGACGATGGGCAGCAACTGTGATGTGACGACGCGTTAAAATGAGGGGGACCTGCCCATTAATTTAATAGATTTAAATAAATTGCGCATGGGGGTGGGTTATAAACATTAGGATTTGGGCTTTTTGGGTTAATTGGCGCCCACTTATAAATGTTTTAATTAAAAAACATTATAATAAATGTATTTTGGGCGGAAAAAGGGATAAAGGGGTTAATGAGTGGGCGGACCATGGAATTTTGGTTTTTAGCCAAAGTTTTTAATTGAAAACCATAGCTTAGGGTTTGAAGAGGGTTAGTATTAACCCCTGATGGGTTAATATTCCCCGAGAAAGGGTTATATAGCTATAGTGCTAGGGGGAGGGTATTTATACATAATTTTTGGGAATTTTTTCATAGATCCTAATAGAATTAGGGAATGGGGGTAGTTAGGGAGTTAAATAATACATTAGTGGTTAATATGACATTGTGAGGTGAGTGAAGGGGTAAAGACTAAGTTTTAAGAGGTAAAACTTAGGAATGGAAGATAAATGAAATGAGAGTAAAGATTTTTACACAAAAAATGTGGCTTCTTTTCTTGACTGAACTTCATAGTTTGACCTGGTACTTGGTCATGAACTGAAGTGGGACAGGGCACTTGAGCAGATCTCAAAGTCCTTGGGGATGTTAGTAAATGATGTTTTGGGGAAAATAGGGGAAATTAGACATGCTTCCAATGTTTTGTCCTCCACCCTCTGCTTTGATGCCAATACCCTGAGTGGCATGAGTCTTTGCACTTGATAAGCCAATTGGTGATGGTCCTTTCTTTCTGCAACCTTGCAGTACTTACCCATCCTAGTAATCCTAACATTTTTTTTTCACTTGAAGTGGGTGCACTTGAATTAGCAGACCCTGATTGTTCTCTTTTTCTTTTGACTGCCCTCCTATCTAAATGTACCCTTATTTCTTCCAAGGACCCAGATTAAGCAGTTGGCTCCTTCATTTCTCTACCTAGCTAGTCATCTGCCAAGCTTGAGCTGTTTGGATAGGAAACATTCTCTATTCTGCAAAAAGAAATTTAAACATGGCATGGTCCAGTTTAGACTATTGGGCCATCCATCAAGTATGATTAGCAGCAGTATTTGTAGAGTATGATACTGCCAAAAGATAGTAGTGGCATTTTTACTGGCCACTTTCCTGGTCTTTAGTTTGGGGTTCATTTTCACTTTTCTCTTGACCATTTGATTTTCTTTCCCTTTGATTATTCTTTTAAGGCATACCCTCTTTTCATTTTTCAATTTTCATAGTATGTACACAAAATATGGAACCTTTGCAGCCTGCAATGATGAACATATTTAGCCCTTCCACTGTCAATCATGAAAGATGAAACCTATTGGTATAGGAACCTAACAGTGGCTCCACTTGGGGATGGCTTTTCCTAGAGGAAAGCCAAGAACAGCAGGTTAGAGGGCCTTATTTTCCTTTTCTTACTACAGTGAATCCCCTTCATTATTGACACCTTTGATCTGAATCTAATGAGCTGATATGCAGTGCCTCCTGACTTCCTTTGTAGAAGAATTACCACTTGGTGTTTTACTGACCTGTATCACTGCTTATCATTGGTTCTCTGTTCTGTAGACCATTCCTCAAATTTATTTATGGGGCTCTTCAAGCATCTATGTCATTTTTGATATGTTTTTGCTGATCATTCTTCAAAATCTGTTGTGGTTGTTCTTTTATCTATCTGTTGTATAAAAGAAAAAACAAAGATGAAAATATAGATATTTATGTACAATATGCAACTGTGCTATGCTCATGGGTCATAATAGTGCTTGAGCATTCTCCCATTCACTGGGCCTTCATCATTATTTGACTCATCCAGACTCTTTAGAAAAAAAGTGTTATTTCCTTGCACAGCTTGAATTACAAATGGCCCTTTCCACAGAAAGTCAAATTTGCCATGCTTTCCTTTGTCTTCCCTCCTAGAGTCCCATTTTAATACTTTGTTCCCTGTAAAAAAGTCTTCAGCTTTTGTTCTTTTGTCAAACACCTTTTTCAGTTTCTCTTGTAGAACTTGGGTTCTCTGATACACTTCTTCCCTTGTTTGTTGTAGGTGAATTGTTTGATTGATCCTCCTCTGGATATTATTGGGTTCAGCTTGTATTTCCTGCAGTAATTTGATCACAGGGATCCCAAGAGATGATGGGAACACAGCTTCCAGGCCATACACCAACTCATATGGGCTAGTACCAATAGATCTTTTAGTGGTCAACCTGTCTGCCCATAGTGCATTTACCAGCTTCTTATGCCAGTTCTTTTTGTTCTCCTCCAAGACCTTTTTAATGATGTTGATGAGGCTTTTATTGGAGGACTCAGCTAGGCCATTGCCTTGAGGGTAATAGGTTGTTGAATGACCTAGGGTGATATGATATTTGTGACAGAAGCTAATCATTCTCTTGGATTTAAAGGCAGCTGCATTATCTGTTATGATTTTCTCTGGGCAGCCAAATCTAGACAAGATATTGGTTTCTAGGAGTTGTATGATAATTGAGTCATTTGCTTGTCTACAAGGTATGGCCTCTATCCATTTGGTGAAGTAATCAGTAGCTGTCAGGATCCATCTATGCTGGCCTGAGGATGAAGGGTGAATTTCCCCAATGTAGTCTAAGCCCCATTGTTGAAATGGTTTTTCAGTTGAAATGGGCTTGAGGGGTAAGGGTAGCAACTTTTTCTTACCTTCAAAGATCTGACATTTATGACATTACATTACAAACTTTTTTGAATCAGTAAATAGGGAGGGCCAATAAAATCCAGCCCTCAGGATTTTATCAGCTGTGGATTTCCAATATAAGTGCCCTCCACAATCTCCTGCATGAAACTCTCTAAGGACCTTATCAGCTTCATCTGAAGTTAGGCAGTTAAGTAGGACACCTTCATGATTTTTCCAAAATAAAATATTGTCTATGATACAAAATTTTGCAGCTTTCAATTTTAGAAATCTCCTTTTGGTTCTGGATAACCCTGGAGGAGCTTGCAGGTTTAATAATACAAAACATATGTCAGCATACCAAGGTGATTTTAAAAAGGCTTGATTGATCTGTGGAGTCGCCATCTCCTGTTCGTTATCCAGTTCATTGATGTCAAGGGCTTGGAAATTAGTTTTAGTCATTAGTTTAGCTAGCCCTTGTCCTTTTATAAGTTTTGTTGGTTTGATTTCTATATCATATTCCAAAATGTTGGCAATCCATTTGCCCCTCTTGCCTTCAATTCTCTCTTGAGTTAAAATGTCTTTGACTACTGCATTGGGCACATATGAAACTATGTGAGAGTACAGGATATAGACTCTGAAATCCTTTATGGCTTTTACAAGGGCATATGCTTGCTTTTCCATGATCTTGTACTTGAGTGGGGCATCCCTAAGGGCTCTACTAAAAAATGCAATAGGTTTTTCACATCCCAAGTCATCCTTTTGCAGTAAGACAGCAGCAATTGTATTTTCAGAAGCAAAGGAGAAGATTATAAAATCTCTATCAAAACTAGGGCTTGTAAGCATATGTGTTTTTGTTAAAGCTATCTTGATTTCTTCAAAAGCTTGTTTAGCCTCAATTGTCCATTTGACGTTGGCATCTTTCTTGAGCATATTGTTCAACAATCTTATCAGCTCAGCTAAGTTAGGAATAAATCTTCTCAGGAAATTAATCTTTCCTAAAAAGGCTTGTAACTCTTTGATGTTTCTTGGATGGGGAACCTGAAGTATAGCTTGAATCCTATCAGGGTCAATTCTTATACCATATTTTGAAATTATATGACCTATGAGTTTGCCTTCTTCCAGGCCAAATAGTGATTTCTTTGGGTTCAAAGAAATGCCATACTTTCTACACATTAAGAACACTTGTCTGAGGTGTTTCAAATGTTCTTGGTCTGATTTTGAGAAGGCTGTTAGATCATCAAGGTATATGACTAAGAAATCATGGATTTCTTTGGCAAAGGCTATGTCCATTGCCCTTTGAAATGTGGCTCCAGCATTCTT
>APFE030331609.1:29963-81364 GCA_000404065.3 Pinus taeda | reverse complement strand
TAGATAGTTGACTTAGAAATCGTCAGTACCTTGAGGTCTGCATGCATCAATGGCGGGTTTCTTGCCTTCGACGTCAGTTTTCATCATTGACTTGCGATCGAAGGATTCCATGAAATGTTCGACATCGACTCATTCATTCACATCTCATGGATTGTGCTGGGTACTTTGAGAACTGACATTACTGGTGGTCTCTCTCACGCTTGTTAACAATTTACATCATTGACTGGTAATCAAGTGGTTTCTACCATGATTCGACATCGACTCATTTATTCACATGGCTAGAATCGTACCAATTCGGGAAGTAGAGATGAAGACCCTGGATCTAGTTTCCACCATCCAGGCTGCGAGGAGTTTTGTATTCATTATATTGTAGACCAATCATAAACAGATGGCTGCGGCCATACTGTGTCTACGAGTCTATAATTGTGATGTATTATGAAATCATTCCTGTATCAGAATAGTTAGTCCTAGTTAAAGTTTTTGATCTGAGTATGGGAATGCCTACCTCAGCGATGATATGATCTTATACATGTATTTTGTGTTGAAAACTGTAGTTTCTGACCGGTCTCTCCACAAGATGATCCTCGAAATGATAAAGTACTTCACCCTTCCTATATGATATAAAACCCTTATCTATTTACAGGCTTCGTACTTTAGGGGGCAATCTGTTACACTGAAATTTGTCACCATGACTATCTGCAGTTAATATGGCTCCATCAATATTCATATTATCCTCCTTGTCAAGCCTTATACCTCTGCTCTTCATGTCAAACTTCAAAAAAGAGAGAAAGTCACTAAAAAACATGTTTATCTCTGGGTACGCAGGTTCTCTCTACCTTGCCTGCGTGTACGCATCCAAAACTCATTGTACCTGCGTACTTGTACGCTCTGTAAGCCAAAGGATGGGTGCGTACCCCTGTAAAGGTCAAAAGGCGCGAGTTTCATCTTAAAAAAGTTACTTGTGGTCACTTCTAGAGCCTTCTAGAAGAGTGTTTGACGTGTATTGAGCGCCTCCAGATGGTTCATGCATTCCTATGATAGAGGAACTTATCCCATCAAGAGAGGAGCTACCCCATCCAAAAGAGGGAGTATCCCATTGATGTTGGAACTGAATAACTTCCTCTAGAACACTATAAATACAGGCCTTGGGCTAGAGGAGGGAAGGTTGAAAGCTGAACATTCCAAAGGGTAGATGCTGCTGGAATTAGGACTTCCATTGTAAACTTGTGAGGAGAGATTACCATCCTTTCTTGTTGCCATATTGGAAGTGGGTGAGCTTGTCAAAGTAGAGGAAATCTCTTGTTGGACCCTGGGAGGAGCTTACACAACACTAAGGCTCAGGTTGTAATGGTTCCTTTTTTGTTTCCTTAATACAAATAAGTCCATTCTTCTCAATGATTTGTTGTTAATGAATTATTTCATGTACTCCTTGGTCTATATGATGAATATTATGAAATATTCAGGTGTTATGTAATCGTTTGACTGTTAGTGTATGCAGGTCTTAAAGTGAAGGAGAAGCTCATCCGGATTAGCAAGGCTGGACTGCTACAACAAGCGTTGGATTTAAGGTAGGATCGAACAACACTTGGTTTCTCATAGAATAATGTATATTTAGAGAAGGATTGCTCTTGTTATTTTTGTTTGTCACTGGAGAGTCTTAGACTCCTAGGGAGGTTAGGTTTGTCCGCAAAAATAACTCTTTCCGCATGACACTAGTAGTGTCGGGCTTTGTTGGTAGGCGAAGCTAACTCTAGACCTGGGTCAGGAACCCCTAAGCCAACAAATGGTTTTGTTGCCGGGACTGGGATCTTCTTGAAAGATATGTGTGATGTCACATCATTGGAATCCTACCAAGAAAGAAATTGAAAAGTGGTTGAATTGAAAGATTCATGAGTTCACGATGCAAGAAAACAAGAATCCACACATGTCAAAGGAAGACTGGTTGAATAGGTATATGTATATGGAGATACATTGAATCTTCTTCTACACTTTCCCCATTAAATTGTATGAGTTTTAGCTAAATTGATAGACAATCAAGGAAGGTGGAAGCTCGATAGTCCTATAGTGTGGACTCTAGAGTTAGTGCAATGATTGGAAACTTCTGAAAACAAGATCATGTGGGCTATCGATCATTGGCTCAATCAAATTATGGGAGGATTTGTTATAGAATTTGTAGTTGATACCTGAGTCAACTATAGTGAAGTGGAACAACAATTTTTCAAAGGATTGTGAGTTAAGTACTTAAGATCATTGAATACTTAGATTAAAATGTTGTTATGTGAAAAATGGGTGATGCCATTACTTTGATGTTCGGAGCTACACGAAGCAGAAAATTCTTTAGAAATCGTGAAGGATCAGAACCAGAGTATAGTCCGTTTATTGGACCTCCTCCAAGTGACGGTGAAGGGGTGGGGAAAACTATGCCATGAAGCACTGTTCAGCTAATCACTTAGGGGATTCCTAGAGAAAATCATCCTTCCACTCCATCTCCACCTCCACCCCCACTTCCATCGCATATACCTTCACCCACACCTCCACCTCCATCACCACCATTCAACATGGTGAACGCAATGAAGATGCTAATCTTTAAGGGTATAGGAAGTGAAGATGCAAAGCAGCTCTAGCTTGTTGCAAACACTACATGGACGATGCAACAGATTACTGATGACAATATAAAGAAGGCATAGACATTACCTCTTTGTAGGATCACACGCTAACCTAGTACATTAAGTATTGTTCTGATAATCCTCTTGCAACACTAGCAGAGACTAAGGTGGATTTAAACAAAGAGTTTAATAAGCCTAAGTTTGACTCATAGTCAGTAATTGTATTTAAAGAGATCATGATGAGGGTCGATGAGACATATTGGGAATTTGATCAAAGGTTGAAGTGTCATATCAGAGAGGCTAACATGAAGATCACAGATAGCCAGCATTGCGAATGGTTTATCGCGTCACTTTTGTCCCACTTAATAATTTCTCTATCACAACAGAAGATAGAAACATAGGTATAAGCCTTAAAGATCACAATGAGGCTGTAGGCATCACCTATTCAGAATACGAATCTGGGATTACAACATATCCACTCACAATTCACTAGCTTACACCTAGAACTACAAAGTTTGAAAAAAGATAAGCAGACTAAACCAGAAGTGCACACAGGAGTTTGAAGTGCAAGGGCCATGGTCATGATAAAGACCACTTCCTAGTGTATCCAAATTATGTTACAAAAGGGTGGTCAATTCCCCTAAATCCAGAAGCCCCAGCAGGACCAAGTGTGGGGGCTACAATATGGTGTGCTATTTGTCAAGTTGTTGGACAACATGTGATGTATAATTGCCGTTTACTTCAAAATTTCATCCAAACACTCCAACAGTTGTTTTGTAACTTCTGCAAATTTGTGGGCCATGATGAGCGCCACTATCGAATGTATGAGTTGATGATGGAAAGGACGCCTATATATGAAATGCAGGTAGAAACACTTCCTCCAAATCAGGACACTAGAGGAGCATGTGAGGGTTATCATGCACGGAGGTTATCAGGGTAGAGGATGGGGCTGAGGAGGAGGAGGACCTGGTAGAGGCCGCGATCAGATTATCTACTACAACTGTGGATAGCCAGGGCACTATGCATGAGAATACCAAAATCCTACACACATGTCATGTCAATACTATAGACATTTTGACCATACTATATAAGAATGCCCGATATTAATAGATAAAATGCAAGAGAAGAAAATGTTGCATATGCAAAATCAACAAATGATGAGGGCTGAGCCCCGTGAAGAGGATCAAAGCATTAACATTGTACTAAGAAATGGAATGACAATTGGAGCTGACAAGGGTAAACAACATGAAGCAGAAGATTGGTTCCAAAAAGTGCTGGAGAAAGAAGTCGGATTTGATTTGGATCGTGCTAAGGAAACATTTATGGAAGACAATAAGAGCTTCGTTGAGGCTTCCACCTCAAGGAGCCAGGACAAGATGCAAGAAATCAGCGCACCTACAGAAGTTGATCCCTCTGTACTAACTACATTTTTGGAGACCTGCATGAAACTACTACACAATAGCAAGGTTGTGGAAGGCTTGTAGGAATTAATAGATAAATGTGCAAGAAAAGAGAAATCCCCTGATAGACACCATGTAGTAAGAAAGATTGGTAAACATAAAGCATGAACAGGGTGCAAGATGATGCTCACCGCACACATAGGTGATTATGATATGGACTAGGTCATTTTGGATCCAGGGTCTGATGAAAATGTATTAATGAAACAAACATGGGAAAGGATGGGAAGATCTACACTGTAGTGGTCTCTGATTTAGCTTAGGATGGCAAACCAGCAGAAAATTATCCCCATGGGATGGTTATATGGAGTAACAGTTGATATAGAAGTTGATGGGAACAATTTATTAGATTTATGAAATGAAGTTATGGAATTAGTGAGTGAAAGGCAATTAAGAATCTTTCACTATGCTAACAAAGGAAAAAATGAAAGTATTGCTTAAGAGCTGTTAAGAATTCTTAAACAATATTTCACAATGATAGAATTAGTTTAGACATGAGCAATTAAGAATTCATATCCATGGCTAATCCAGAAGAAAACATATTTAGAAATAGAGATTGAGCATAGGGTGTTCAAACAAATCCTAGGATATTCTTTTTCTCTATTTACTATGATCATGAAAACATATGAATTATGGAATACACAGAAAAAACACATACACAGTTCAGAATAACTTATTTGTTCCAGCAAATGACACAAGAATTCTGTAGCACAATAGAGCTATTCATTTCCATCTTCAGACAACATAGGAACCAGGAACTCCACAAGCAATTTGTATTATCAAAAAGTCTCAAGTATACAATAGAGCTCTTCAGAAAGAGTTTTCACTACAACCGACCCTCAATACGTTCTTTCAGGGGATATATATACAAAAATGGGATACAAAATATCTCAATAATGAGTTATTGTGCAATAAATTGCACCACCAACTCTCTTACAAAAAGTAAATGAAGGAAATAACTACAGCATTTAATGCTGAGATGGCAGTTATCTTTCTGTCAGACAACTTTTGACTTTATGGCTCAGGAAAGTTGGTTGTAGCTGTGCCTTTAATTCTGCGTTAATTGAGTCTGCTGTCTGGGTGCTTTGGTGAGTCACTGTATGGATGCTTCCTGTGATACCTGCGTGCTGATCTGTTTGCTGACCTGTACCGTGACCGAGACTTGATTTTTCTCAAAAAGGAATAACATAGTGGCATTATCTGGGTAGAATCTCCAGCATTGCCTGCCACCAATCAGCTGGAGGTAGTTGATGCCTCCTTATTTTCACCAATGTTTCATCTGCTTCTGTATATATGTAGAAGTTTGGAGGCACTTCAAACAAATGTTTTATCTCATGCTCAATAAAAAATAGATTTTCTAACTTGTCATACAGAGACTGCCCAGAGGGAGGCCCTGCTTCTTCTGTGGAGCTGTTGGATGTTGTTATTTGATTTTCAACATAATTGTTGATCCTTTTCATATACTGATTATATGGCAGCAGTTGTCCTGTGCCAGTCACTAGGCTTGGCAGTCCTTTATCCTGTAACATTGTCATTTTTGCCCTGAATTCATCAATTTCTGCCTTCATTTCCTGACATTTTCTTTCCAAATTTTGAGTGAAGTTCCTCAAGGTCAGCACTTTCTTAGCTGTCAGGATGGTGTCTGTTCTGATGTTTATCTCTAGAGCTACCAATTCCTCCCTAGTGCAGTTATTGAGGAAATGTATCATTTTATTGGCTTGCTCAGGCATGATTCCTAGTGCTGTTTTGGCTCTTTGTATTTCAACATGAGCCATGCCTATTAGTTCAACCTGCTCATATATTGCCTAGATTGACCTCCATTGGTCCTAGATTGATTGGCCAATTTTGGCCCAAATTATCTTCTTTATTTCTTCTAAGGTCTTACCTAGGAGCAATTCCTTTTCCAAAGTTTTTACTTTGGCCTCCAAGGCCTTTATTTCTCTTTGCTTTTCTGCCACTGTCATCTTGGACTTATCATAGCTGGTCTCTAGTTTGTCCAGTCTATCCTTGGCTTCATTTATTTCTGTCACTTGAGTTTCAAGCTCTTTGACATTTTTCATCAAGTCCTCCATACTCATGCTGGATTCTGCTGCTGCTGTTGCTTCTGCTATTGCTCCTGTTGCTAATGTAGCTCTAGTTGGTGCTGGAATGGCAGGAGGGGCTGTTGCTGCTTGTGTAGGAGGGGCAGGTCCAAGAGTTGTAGATGTTTGAGGGGGCTGGGAGGCTGAATCCCCTTGCTTGTCCTGCAATGCCTTCTCTAAATCTGCTTCCATTTGCAATATTCTTTGATTCATCATCAGAAGCAGATCCATGGCATCATCTACTTGCTTTTCTTGTGCAAGTTTTGCTGTTTGAGGGTGAATGGTTGGAGGCAATTTTGCGTGCTTTCTCAGTGCAGCAATGTCATCCTCTTTTTTCTTCATAAGGGCCCTAACACCCTTTGGATCCTTTGGATCATGTCCCAGATCAATGATTATGTCTTCCAAAGTCTTTATTCTGTTGTCCTTAGCAGAGGAAGACGGCCTTTCCAAATCAAGCTGTGTATTTGTGTTCTTTAGTGCTTCTTTTAACTGATGGGCCAGCATGGCCCTGTCTGCAAGTGTTGCACACACCATTTACCCAGTCTATTTGTGCAGCTCTATCTGATCCATGGGGTGTATGACTTTAGAAGACCTCCAAGTTTGTTCTTAAATAATCTGCAGAGGTTTTGGGATGTGGAACTTTAGGCTTTAAATGAGTAAAAATCATTTTTTCCTCTTTGATATCATAGGCAACCATCAATCTTTGCTTTTTGGAGGGAGTTGCCTTCAAGAATTGATCATAGAGTTGTACTCTCAACAATTCATTTTGTGCCTTGATCTCCATGAAACTTCCTTTGATCCCAGCTGGTTTCTTGCCCTGCTCCCTTGAGGAGGATACCTTTGTGCCTTGCTGCATGGCCTGTTCTAGCTGAAATGAGCTAGTGGCAGTCTGCTGGCTGGATTGCCTTTCTCTGCTATGGATTTCTGCCCTTTCCTCACTGATGTCTTCTTCCTCTGATTCAGGGTCAATCCTTGGCCTCTTGGCTTCTGTTTGCTGTGTTGACCCAGTTGGAGGTGTGACCTCCTCTCTATCTCTCTTTTTTCCTCTCTCTTCATTGAGAGGTGTTTGCAGAACTGGGATTTGGGGTGGTCTAGTTTGCTGTAAAGGGGCTTGCCCTTGAGTTTGATCTTTTGAGGTGCTGGGCTACCCTATCTTTGTCTCTTGTTGGTCATCCATTATTTCTTTGCCCTTTGCTGTAGTGGTGGTTGTGGATGCTTGCTGGGTAGTCTGTGCAGCTGGAGCAGTGGATGTGCCTTCTCCTACTTGGACTAGTTTCTTGATCATAACCTATTGACAAGAATCCAAGTCAAGAGTTTTCTCTAAATCTTTCACAGTCTGCTCCATTTTCTCTTCCTGAGTAAATTCTTCTACTATTGATTCAGGTACCCATTCATCTTGGTTGGCAAAGTGTTCTATTTGTGGGTATAGGCAATGTTTATAGGCTAGTAGCCTATACTTGACTCTCCTAGCACTGATAAAGCCTTCAGGGTCATAAGGGACCCACCATAAGCTTCTTTTAAGTTTGAGCTGTTGCCCCAGTATTTAATTAGCTTCTTGCCAACCATCTTTCTTATTCATGACGAATGGGCCTAGGTGGTCTCTGAACTTTAGATTGGCTTTCTTCTTGGCACTTTGGAAGTGTGTAAGATCATAGTTTATGAGTTTTCTATAGTATTCCAGGGCAAACAACCTCATAGGCACATACTTTGGGAGCCTGTAGGGACAGAGCTCGCAACCATAGATTCTGATAACTGTGTGATTTTAGTATAAATACCAATCACCTATTTTGTAATTCCTGGACAGCTGTAAGATTTTCTACATATCTTTAGACAATCTAGCAGGAGGAGTCCTCTTTAAGAGGCATGTGACTGGATAAACAAATTGGTCAATAAATTCACAGTAGGAATAGGGAGAATGCTGGACTTGGTGGAAGACTGAAGACCAGAAGATGACAGACCTCCTTTCTCCCTAGGAGTCTAGCTTCTTGATTGGGCACTGCAAGCAATCTGTCTGATAATACATGAACATGTGATAGATGTATGATGAATACTTAAATATTGCCTCCCTTTTCAGCCTTGACAGTTGGTCATGCATCTTGTTGGCAATATACTTGTCATAATTGTATTTTACAGCAGGGGGTTTCTCAAGGCTATATGCAGACAGCATGACCAGCACAGTTTCATCAACATGCTCATTTGTGGTGAACCCCAGCACAAAGGTTAACATGTCCACCAGCAGCTTGCCTACCTCATTGAAATTTGCATATGAAAAAGGAGGTGGCCCAGAAGGTTGGCAGTCTCCCTTCATGAAATTTTTGGCCACTGCAGCAATGTGTGTGCTAGAGAGCTTGGAGCCCTCATCCAGCAAGTACTTAATAGAAAAAGGGTATAGCAGCTGGGTTTGCTTGTAGTTGAGCATCTGATTTATGGAGTCTGGTGTTATGTAGAAGAGGATGCTCCCATATGGAGACTTTACAGCTCTGAGCTTCTGGTCATAGTTTTCTGCACAGAGGTGAATGACTTCAGGGAAAATATTTACAGATGGCAGGAAGTAAGTGGGCAGATTGGACTCCCAGATACCATACATGTCACTGTTGTCCAAGTGACTGTTCCTCAACTGGCAAAAGGTCTGTAAGTGGTTCCTCTCTGCCACAAAATCTGCAATGAGGAAATCATTGTCTACCAGTGGCATAGCTTCAAGCTCTTTATTGGGTGGATCCACAGGAGCTATATCCAGTGCAGATGGAGTGGCCATGTCTAATTTCAACTAGATGTTTACTTGAGTTTAGTATTGGTGCAAAGGCTGAGGAATGCCTGTTAAATTGTGTTTGGCAGTGAGCAGCTTGAGAGTATAAGGAAACTCTTACAAGTTTTGATGAACTGAGGGGCACTCTGTTGGAAAAACCAGAGTGTGTTAGAGCTAATTAGCTGGTTTTTCAAGGGAGTTTCTTATAAGAGGGATGAGGGAGTAGTTGTATTTGCTTCTAGCCGGTAGCTTGGCCTCTCTGATTGGTTTTATGGTGAATTTGTAGAAGGGCACGGGTTTCTTGTAGAGTTTTGTCGTGCAGGGGTTTTACCAGGTTTTTAAGTGTTTTTAGTGGACAATTTATCAGTGAAGATCTCTTGCAGAGTTGCTTTACAAGAATTTAGGAGAACAATAGGATAAATGTGGGTAAAGAAGGTCGCCTACGGCAAATACCTGGTTTTTACGGTGCAAGAGGCGTCGCGCAAGATTAGTTGCAGGTACTTGGGTCGATGATGAGGGCAGCAGCAACTTTGGCGGGTGAATTTTGGATTTCGGTTGTTGAACGACGTTTTTTGCATGCAGGGGCGCTCCGGAAACGACAAATGAGAATGACGAATAACGGTCATTTTGCGTCTTTTTATGCATTTTTGGCCCTTTGGCGCCTTTTTTGGTGATGACGTCATGATGACGTCATCATGGGCCCAGGTACGAAAGGGTGACGTGGCAGCTGACGTGGGTGGCCAGGTGGCGGTGACATGGTGTCAGGGCAGATGGGTGGACAGATGATGTGGAGGTGACATGGAGGCGCGGTGGCGGAAAGGCGAGGTGACGTCACGCTGACGGGGGTGTGACGTCAGCGCGGGGGACGGGCGGTAAGTGGTTTCCCCGGAGGCCCCTTAGGTGGTAAGCGGTTAAAGGGGGGGGGTCTCCGAACAACGCGGGAGGCCGACGCGTGGCGGGGGTACGGCGGTAATACCGCCAATCCCCCGGACGCAAAAGGTCGGGCACTTTGCATGTGAAAATGACCGCCAGCCGTTCGATGAGTGGGGCCGGTGATCGGACGATGGGCGGAAACTGTGATGTGACGGCGCGTTAAAAAGAGGGGGACCCGCCCATTAATTTAATAGATTTAAATAAATTGCACGCGGGGGTGGGTTATAAACATTAGGATTTGGGTTTTTTGGGTCGATTGGCGCCCACTTATAAATGTTTTAATTAAAAAACATTATAATAAATGTATTTTGGGCGGAAAAAAGGGATAAAGGGGTTAATGAGTGGGCGGACCATGGAATTTTGGTTTTTAGCCAAAGTTTTTAATTGAAAACCATAGCTTAGGGTTTGAAGAGGGTTAGTATTAACCCCTGATGGGTTAATATTCCCCGAGAAAGGGTTATATAGCTATAGTGCTAGGGGGAGGGTATTTATACATAATTTTTGGGAATTTTTTCATAGATCCTAATAGAATTAGGGAATGGGGGTAGTTAGGGAGTTAAATAATACATTAGTGGTTAATATGACATTGTGAGGTGAGTGAAGGGGTAAAGACTAAGTTTTAAGAGGTAAAACTTAGGAATGGAAGATAAATGAAATGAGAGTAAATATTTTTACACAAAAAATGTGGCTTCTTTTCTTGATTGAACTTCATAGTTTGACCTGGTACTTGGTCATGAACTGAAGTGGGACAAGGCACTTGAGCAGATCTCAAGGTCATTGGGGATGTTAGTAAATGATGTTTTGGGGAAAATAGGGGAAATTAGACATGCTTCCAATGTTTTGTCCTCCACTCTCTACTGTGATGCCAATACCCTGAGTGGCATGAGTTTTTGCACTTGATAAGCCAATTGGTGATGGTCCTTTCTTTCTGCAACCTTGCACTACTTACCCATCCTAGTAATCCTAACATTTTTTTTTCACTTGAAGTGGGTGCACTTGAATTAGCAGACCCTAATTGTTCTCTTTTTCTTTTGACTGCCCTCCTATCTAAATGTACCCTTATTTCTTCCAAGGACCCAGATTAAGCAGTTGGGCTCCTTCATTTCTCTACCTAGCTAGTCATCTGCCAAGCTTGAGCTGTTTGGACAGGAAACATTCTCTATTCTGCAACAAGAAATTTAAACATGGCATGGCCTAGTTTAGACTATTGGGCCATCCATCAAGTATGATTAGCAGCAGTATTTGTAGAGTATGATACTGCCAAAAAGATAGTAGTGGCATTTTGACTGGCCACTTTCCTGGTCTTTAGTTTGGGGTTCATTTTCACTTTTCTCTTGACCATTTGATTTTCTTGCCTTTTGGTTATTCTTTTAAGGCATACCATCTTTTCATTTTTTAATTTTCATAGTATGTACACAAAATATGGAACCTTCGCAACCTGCAATGATGAACATATTTAGCCCTCCCACTGTCAATCATGAAAGATGAAACCTATTGGTATAGGAACCTAACACCCCCAAAGATCTGAAGTATGTGAAACTCAATACTTGTTATTTCCCACAGAAATGGTAACCATTTATCTGTTTATTCAAAATGTACCATGATGTGTTTGCATGGACCAACGACAATTTAAAGACTTATGACACTCATATTATCTGGCATGTCACACCTATAAAAGAAGGTTTGAAACTGTTCCAGCTGAAATTATGGAAAGTTCTTCCAACACTAAAACCCCTCATACAGAAGGAATTGAGAAAGTTGTTGGATTCTTAGATCATTTTTAAATTCAAATATTCCACATGGGTTTCCAATCTGGTCCCCATCAGAAAGAATTTTGGAGAGATAATATTGTGTATATTTTTGCAACCTTAATCGGGCCTCTAATAAAGATAACTATCTAGTGCCATCTGTGGAGAAGATACTCCAGATAGTCACTTTGTGTCTAAAATGCTTTCATTATTGGATGGGTTCTCAGGTTATAATCAATTTCTAGTAGAGGAACCTGGCTGACTGAAAACAACCTTCTAGACCAAATGGGGAACATTCGATTTGAAGAGAATGCCATTTCGACTTATAAATGTAGGTGTGACTTTCCAAAACGAAATGGACATCGCCTTTCATAGCTTGATAAGTTAAAGTGTTGTTTTGTATTTGGATGATGTTACTATGTTAACTAGGAAGAGATCGGACCATGTATATTATCTAAAACAGATATTTGATTGGTGTCGAAAATATGGGATTTCTATTAATCCCAAGAAGAGAACCTTTGGTGTGTTTGAAGGGATTATACTGGGGCACATAATATAAAAGAATGAAATGATGATCGATCCCAAAAGGGTCAAATATATCAAACAAATCCCATTCCCATTGAATAAGAAATTCATGCCATATTTCTTAGGAAATATCAACTTCTTGAGAAAATTCATCTCCGATTATGCTAAGATACTCAAGCCCATACATGATATGTTCAAGAAAGATGCATTATACATATGGGATAAATGGGAAAATGACTCTTTTTCTCAGATTAATTAGGCTATTGCCTATGCACTCGTGTTTTTCAGTCCAGATTATGGAAAAGATTTCATTCTCTATATATTTTCTTCAAATTCATCAATTGTGGTCATGCTAACACAAAAAGATAGTGAAGGAAATGATCAGCCTATATCTTTTATGGGCATAATTCTATAAGGGCCTAAATTAAATTATCCTTCCATTTATAAACAAGCATGTGCAGTATCCAATGCAGTTAAGTATTTCAATCTCTACATATTAAAAGCTCACACAATTGTATTTGTACCTCATCCCGTATTAAAAACATTGTTTGTGCAACAAGAGCTGGGTGAGAAGAGGGCTAATTGGATGACCTGTCTTCAAGAGTATGATCTGGAGTTCAAACCAGTTCATACCATAAGGGGTCATGGCCTATGTAAGCTAGTCATTGAAGTAACAGATGCTCTTGGACAAGATATTTTAGGGTGGTAGTAGGAGATTAAAATGTATAATATTGAATATGTTCCCTAGTCCATGTCTACGGTGCCTTGGTATGTAGATTGAACAAGAAGAAAAGGGAAATTCATTTAAAATATCTATCGTATCAATTAGTGCATGGAGTGATTTTTTGGAAGCACCACAATGGTTTCATGTTGAGGTATCTTGAGTCGCAGGATATACAGAAGGTCTTGAAATGTCTATATGATGGATCGGCAAGCAGTCACTATGTGGGTGACACTATAGCACATAAGGTTATGAGGGATCGTTTTTATTGTCCAACACTATTTAAATATGATCTCACTTGTGTCCACAAGTACCAAGCATGTCAGAGATACTTCAATTGTGATCAGAGGCCAATTGCCCCACTACTACCAGTAGTACTTGAAGAATCATTCCAACAGTGAGGCCTTTATGTTATTGCAAAGATATTTCCTCATTTGGAAAAGCAAGACTATTAAATTTTCACAGCAACAGACTACTTCATGCAATGGTCAGAGGCAATTCCCCTCAGACAAGTAAATGACTAGGAATTTATCCACTTTCTACAACATAATATTATAACTAGGTTTGGTGTTCCGACGTCACTTGTCTTTGATAATGTGACATTTTTTTCATCATTAAAACTTTATGAATTTGCATTAGAAAATGGGATTGTATTGAAACATGCATTAAATTATTATCTGAAAGGAAATGGTTTGGTTGAATCAACGAATAAGAACCTTATCTGCATAATCAAGAAAAGCATATTCTCTTAATAGAAGAACTTACATAAAGCTTTGACCAATGCTCTTTGGGCCAACTGTGTAACACGAAAACCTTCCCTAACAACCTCGCTATACTTCCTATTTTATGGTAACGAAGTTATCTTGCCCCTGAACCTGTATCTTCTAGCCTTGCAACTCTTCCAAGATTCACAAGGTTGCCTACAAGTTCAGAGAAGGATAGATACGTTACTCAAACTCGAGGAAGAAAGGTGCAAGGCCAAATACCTATTTTTCATGCATCAGAAAAGTGTAAAGCATTGTTTGATAGAAAATCTGCAAGGGCTAAGAGATTTGATGTGGGTGACCTAGTACTAAAGTGGGATAAAACCCATGAAGACAAAGGTAAACACATAAAGTTCCAGCCATTTTGGATTGGACCATCGGTTATTGAAGCGAAGCTTGGTCATAATGCTTTCAAGATGAACTCTTTAGACGGGAGGATTTACCCCCTTCCCATAAATGGCTGATACTTGTAACATTATTTCCAATAGAAGTTATGAGTTGCACTTTTTGTACATATTTTTTGAGTCTTTTCTTTTATTTTCTTTGCGTCAACGATTTGTTTGTTATGTGGTCATGTATTGTCGTGTCTTATTGTCATTTATTGTACATAAATAATACCCTTGTGTAAAATGCATGGCTGAAAAGGCTATTTGGTGCAATCAAAGAGAAGTGTGACAACCACAATGCTTTCCTTTTTGTTTTTCTCCTTCTTTGTTTGGGAAAATGTCATAGGTTGAGCTAAGGCCAGATGGAAAATATGATTCATCCAATATGAGAACCTTGAGGAAACATATAAGATCCATGCTTACGTTGGTATTTAAAATGCTCAACTTATTGCTAATCTACTTATGTGTTAATTCTTGTCCAATCTAGTAGAGAAAGGACAAGGGGAAAATATAAAGCAAGCAAACCAATATCAGAGGTCTAAAAATAGTTATTTGAAGGGGAAACCTCCTCTGCTCTCAATAAGTTTGGATCCTTCTTCCTCCTGTTGAAAATAATGCATAGTTCTACTAAAATAAATAAAGAAAGCGTAAAAGAAGAGAAAGGCTTCCTACATAGGGAGGTGAAGAAAGTGACTTCGTCAAGGTAATGTCCAAGCTCGCTAACAGTGAAGCAATGTTTATGCTCCTGAAGTGACTCGGGGTGTTGTCCAGGTATGTTAGCAGTGGAGCAACACTAGAGATGAAATCCTAATACTCTAAATATCATAAACCCGTTGCGCACGTTACCCTTTTCCAGATTGAAACAATTGCAATATGGTGTATGTTTCTATGTGTTCAACCAAGAAGAGGAAAGTGAAGTTGCTATGTAAAAAACCAGGTCAAAAGGTAGAAATTGAGACAATCAATAATTCCTAAAGGTCTAACCCTCAGCTGAAATATATTCCTAAACAAAGAAGTTGAAATCTGCCCAATGTGTTTCCAAGTGCTGTCGCTGCTACAACTGCACCCTCCAAAATTTCTGTACATTCAAATTTTGGAGCCTAATTCATTATCGTATCAAGTGTCGCCTCAATCGTCAAGTGTCGTTTCATATTTATCTATATGTTTTAAGTGTCCCTGAATGTTATCAAGTGTCGTCGCATTAATTATAACATCTCTAGGTGCATTTCATGTTCATAACATCTTTGTTGTTGTAAAACGGCACATTTGGGTTGTAATCTCACACACTTCACTCGTTATACTTAGGTAATGTGTATAAAGTGGTGTTTTGATGTATATTTATTTTTTATCAATATTTTCTAATTTTTCTTGATGAGTTGGTATGTGTCACACATGGTTTTATGTCTAAAAATCATCCTAATCACCTCTTTCCCTATCATCTGGACTTAGAAAAAAATTGTTTCAAAGTGAACCTATTAAGGCAAAAATCACATGAACACAGTTTGAATCCTTGATGGGAAAACCTTCGTTGTTTAGAAGTGTGCCCTGTGCCCTCTAAGAGCACAGAGCGCACTCCTCAAGCCTGATTTCCCTTCCCTATTTTGAATTATGCACTCCTCAAACTCGATTCCCCTTCCATGTTCCGAATTGTGCCTTCTAAAAATGACTAAGTCTTCTTTGAGTGAACTCCTTCAACTTGAAAAAGTGCGCCCTCCTTGAGCATATTTGCATACCCTAATGACCTAAATCTCAAAATTTAGTTAAAAACAAAATAAAAATATCCCAGTTAGGTTATCAAGAAACTTTATAGATAGTTCAAACAATTGATTGGGTTATTTAAAAGCTCATTTGGGTTCTTGAAAAGTGAAATTGGCTCATTGAGAATGAAAATTCCCCTCAAAGGAAGCCAAAGGAAAAAAATTAGCAAGGAACAAGTGTGAGGCATACCATAGGGTCACTTTGAAATTTCGGGTAACCCATCTGCGGGTTTTTTGAAAAAACAATTCTTAAAGAGGGCCATGCTCCCATGTGTTTTAATAATAGTCTGACAAAAATATTGATCTCCATATAGGTATGATATCGTAATCCTCTACTCCATATTTACAATGGCTCATACAATCTACTCCAAATTTGCAATAGGTCAATACAATACAGGGGATTGTAAAAGCTAGATGATGGCTAGAAAATGTAGAGATGAAATGGGGCACAAGCTGGGTCAGGGATGGAAAATGAAGATGTCAAATAGGAAAATAGTAGGAGACACTAACATCATTTTTAGGTAGACAATGAGAAAAACAAAACAAAAATGTTCAAGCAGAGGGAAATGTGTGAAGAGGCCCAATCAAGGGTTTGACCCATCTTGTTAGAAAATTATATATTACAGAGCAACGGAAGACATAAAATATATTGCAGAAATACAAACACAGAAAACACATAAAACAAGAGAGACATAAATATATGTGGTTCACCCAATTTGGTCTATGTCCGTGGAGAAACAACTAGTCCTTCCTTTTATATTATCCAGCAAATTGAAGAGATACAACCTACAACAGATCCAGTGCAATTCCCTCTTCACTCTCACACAATCTCCTCTCTCTTTCTTACTTAGAATATTTTTCTACATAGACGCAATACAATTCCCTCATATATAGTGAGGGGTTGCCTTCTAGGGAAAAATACCATAAATTAAACATAAATTCTACCATCATATCTCTGCCTAATGAATGGATCAGATTGACTACGAAATTACAACATTTTACAAGGCAATTTTACATCTATTTTTAGGTTCAGGGGTGCTGCACCCAATCCCCCCCGCTAGGGGGGGCTCCCAAAGGTCACAGTCGACCCTCGCTGGACCCCCCTACAAGTTATATTTTATGGGTGGCATTTCCACCACATTACGAACTAGGGTCTAATGTGGAAATACGTCTAAATAAAGAAGATAATCAGGCTCCACACCCAACACATCTGATAAATAAGGAAGCCCTTGAATTGCATAATACATTTTTATTTTGGAATTTAGTTCCCTCAGAGCTCAAGAATGATAGGTTTATAATTCTGGCATCACTAAAATATTAGTTAATTTTAAAAATTATGAACCCTCAAATTTGAACAAAATGAAAATAAATTCAAAAACAACAATTTTAACACTAGATCAATGAACAGAAATAAATGAGAAGAGGAGATAAAAAGTATTTTAAGGCATGACAATTATGACATAAATTATTGTAATTTACATCATCTAGCATATACTAAATATGCTTTACATGTATGACGTAATATTCTAATATGTGCAACACCTAATGTTTAATTAATATCAAAATCCCTAGAAGATTCAAATCAACTTCGTAAGAGTCCAGTATTGTTATGTTCATAATGTACATTCAAACTATATAAACAACTTGATATCCAAGTCAAAAACTAATATCCTAAGTTTAATGGATATGACCCTGATATATATGTGTGTGTGTTTGTTTGTCCTCTACTATTTAACCAACACTTCTCCTTCTAGGTATTCTTCATAATGTATTTGACCCAGTTGTAATCCCACTTCCATTTTGGATAATCTGTTAGTTTTTGAAAATAATTCCTTATGAATGTGATCAAAGGATATAACCCTAAAGATTTTAATCATATCCATAACTCTAATAATCCACTTATCTAATAAAGAGGTGTTTAAGAATAACCTTTTAGCCAATCTATAATAGCCTTTGAATCCCCTATCACTTGTAAGTTTAGATTGTTGAAGTGACACAATTAAGATGACTAACATAAATGACTAATTCGTATTGTTGTAGTCTTTTTTAGGTAGTATATTTTTCTTCTTATACTAAATTAGTCATTTTTAGTTTTATTACTTATTATTTAGTTGTATATTCTAGCTTGGGACTAAATTCGTCATTGATGTTAATCGTTTTTATTTGATCTGATCACTTAAGATTTCTAATTTTTTTGGTATTTCACTTGGAAATCCGTGGTGACTAACTTTTTTAGTCACTTTCTCACTGATTTCATCATTTTCTACTAGTGATTCTATAACATTCGCTTCTTATTTCAACTTTCTATGGCATGTTCCTTCTACCAAGCCCTTGATTTCTCTATTTGTGGAGTTTTTCTAGGCTTCATTGTTCTCACCTTATTCTCTTCTATTTAGAACTTAATGTGCCCCTTCTTCCTTAGAAATCCTTTTTCACCTTGCTAGACACCTAAAATAGGTTGTCTCTTTCTCTAAACCTAGTCTTTTGGTATTTATGGTCCTTATTCACCTTGGACCTTCTAATCTCTAAGCTTGTATTTGCTCCCCATTTTTCACTTTTTAGGCTTCAATAGTTATAAGGATTCTTCTTGCTATTAAATTCCTCTTTTGTCTTCACACAATTTCTTCACAAGTTGTTAACCACCTCCTCTCTCCTCATTACTAGGAGTACTATAACAACATTAGCAACACCTTCATCAACATAATGATGGGTAAGTGTACCCCCAACATCCTTCATTGTTGAATAAGAAACTTTTCTTTGTGCCTGATTTTTTTTGCTTGCTCAAAATTATTCCATTTACTCTTGTACAATAAGTTCAACTCCTTCAATATAGTATTTCCCCTAAGGCTTTTCTTTTCAACTTGACTTGTACCTCCAAGGTTCCTTCGCTAGTCAATGACATGTCTCGTGGATCCATAGAAAGTAAACTCACGTACAATGGTCCTTGCAAATATCGTGGGGATCATACGGAATGAAATCCTTGGTTCCAAACTCGAATTTCACTGTGTCCTTAACCTCGGCATTTGTATCTTTCAAGATCTTAATCTCATATAATCTAATCTCAAAGAAAGAGTGGGCCATGATGCTTTCTTCTTCCTATGCAATCCTACTAACAACCTTGTAGTGAGGTGGTATGAAACTTATTGCATGATCAATTTCAAAGTGGCATACCTTGGTAGAACATGAGGAGGCTTCTCTCTGCCAAACATTCCAATGAAGTTGCCACCGAGTGAAGCGTACCAATCTGCAATGTTTACTATCGCCTCCATTGCTTCTCGAGACATGCAAGGTGGATCCTGCTAAAAAATAATCTTGTACAACAAGATGATAAAATGGTTCGTTAGCCTTGCCATCACTCCTCGATACTTGTAATCGAAAAGAAACTTGCAATAGATGTTGAAAATAGTCTTTTTTTGTGTCCATGTCCAACTCATACCGAGGAACTGTTGTTGGGCGTAGATTGCATCCAGTAAGTATGTGGACATGTAAAACATTTCTTTCTCATTTTTGGGTGGATTCCAAGCCTTAGCTACATGGGACTTCAACTGATGAGCCAACAGATTTGACCAGTTGAATGGCCTCTGATCATTCACCAACTGGTCCAGTAAGACTACCCACTCTTTAGGAAATGTTTCTGTGTTCTCTTGACCATATATTTTGTAGGGAAAGATTATCAAGAATTGGTAATCCTTCTTGAGGAACTCCGTCTTGTAAACATGGGTGGGTGTCTCTCTAAACTTTGACGACCCTTTCATCCAGTGCTTAAATTTGTCTCTCATGTTCACATAGCTATGGGTGGCATATAAGAGTGATTCCATGTGCTTCACCAACTCGGGTAAGTGATACATCCGCTGAAATTCCTCTTCCCTGAAGGTGGCAAGCTTCCTCGTGTTGGCACTGCTCAATGTCACAGTTTTCTCATTCGTATGTGAGACAATCCAGTTGATGATGTCTTCACATGGGAAGATGGGTTACCTACGTGCAACCTTGTATAACCCTAACTACTAGATGCTAAGATAAACATGTTGGTCCTCTAAAACTATCTTGAAATCCAATGAAAAGTGTCTTTGATCTGCTTCCATGTCAATGTTGTTCCCTTCTCAATGACTAGCTGAGTATCCACATATATTGGTAGATCAGCTGATATTTTCTCAACTTCTTCCCCAATGATGCTCTCAGTGGTTTCCTTTGATGCAGCTCTCTTGGATGACATGTTAACTATAACTGTTAGAGAGGTTCTCAACAACTGTTGTACCTGTGGGACAGAGAGGGCACTCATGGCAAGCAAATGTCAGCTAAAAGCAAAACAAAAATAAAGATAAGATCAAGTAGCAAGCCAGGCTCATGATTGGAAGGAATTCGTAATTTTGAATGATAGAGGTGACTGACTGACTGTGGGAACTGTGCAATCCTAGCAGTCAATGTAGGATCTTGATGACTGGACTTGCGCAATGCATAGTTCTGTCTGGGCCAAAGCCTGGGAGAGACTACAGATTGCGCAGTCTTAGTGGCTAAGTTGGGAGACTAGCTCCTGGAACTTCGTAGTGCACAATTAGATTCAGCACAGGTTATGCTCTATGCAATTCTAGAATCCAAGCAAAAGGCTTGAGTCTCTAGATTGTGCAAAGCCAGTTGTGCATAGTGAGATCTAGGCAAGGGGACCTAGATCTTCCCAAGGGGAGTGTGAAAAACAAGAAGATCTGAAATATAGTGTGATGTTAAGTGAAAATTTAACTAAGTGTTGATGCATGCATTTGAAACAAGTTCAACAACTGATTAAATTGAAGGAAAACGAAGCATGTGAGGAGATTTGCTGCAACAATGACCATTGTTACAAAACTGGGAAAACTCATGTGACACTTGAGAAATGAAATCTATAACTTGAAACAACACTTCTACAAGCTAAAATAATTTTTAACACCAACATTCGTGCAAATAAACAAGTGAAACAACACTCTCACAAGCTAAACAACAAAAAGCAACAGAAAAAATTGCAAAAGACGAGGAAAGCAAAACTCACCCGGAAAAGCGACAACGATTGCACTGAAGGCTCCTTGATCTCCTTGGGAATGTTATAGCTCCAAGATCAAGTTTGAAAATGATATCTAGCGGCATCAATTAAATAGATTTTGTCAAGTTAGGGTTTATGAAATGCATGCCTAAAATCAAGGAAAAAGTAACACTTGACGGAAATCTAAAATAATGCAAGTGCCTCCTTCGGGTTACTAAAAATATATCCCTATTTTTTAGGGATGATTTTTTTCTTTCTTCTTTTTTACTTTTTGGGAAAATTGCGAGACATTTCCCAGAAATATTGCCCAGTTCTGGGAAGAACTGGGCAACTCTCTAGCTCATGCACTACGTAGTTTCTGAGCACAGTGGAGTCTACATAATTTCTAGGCTCAGTGTTGGGCTACCCCTCCATAATTATGAATTTCCAGAGCTCAAGGCTCACTGGCAGTCAATACTATGCAACTCCCAACATCAAGGCCATTTTCCCTCAAGAATTGTGCAGTTCTTTGAGGCAAGCCCAAAACTGTTAAGAGACCAAGTCAGGGGATCGACTTGTGGGTTAGAAAATCAACTAAGTGAGGAAAAATAAGCCAATATGAAAAGGATAAGGCTCATTCGAAGCACAAGTACCTATATTAGTGAAATATGAGCAACTATGGTTTAGAAGGAAGGCTCCAAAATCGAAGCATAGGAAACATTTTGGAGTGTGGTTGTAGCCGCTACAATAGAACCATTTCAATTTCAACACCTTAACAAGCGAGGTCATCCTTGCTCCAACCATGCATCCTTTATAGTCCTAGTTATGTTTCATATAGTAATGAGATCAATATGTTTACATTAGTGTATATGAACTTCCACATTTCTTAACTAACTAGTGTGTGAAATTTTGCAAAGGTACAACATTCCACTATTGTTCCTTCAACTCAAGGAAATACATTGATGCAGTGTCATTCTAGCTTTCCAACAATTTCAAGCTTATTTAATCAAATTTCTAATTGATGTAATCAATACGCTCATGTGCATATTTCAATGTTATATTATACATATAGGATCATTCTCTATGGATATTCCTCACTTGGAAGATGCTTCACTAGTTGAAAATTTTCCAGTTGGTGATTTGGCAAGTATGTTGTGATAGTTTTGCTCTCAATTGTTTTTATTAGTGTATTGGACATTATTAATATATTATTAATTTTTGTACTATGTTTATGCTAGGTAATCATAGATGAGGAGAGAAGCATCTTCTTCTACCATACAAACATGCCCACAAGAAGGTTGCAACTCCAAAATTTCCCAAATTTCTATTGGTCTACCTCATCATCTTGAATGATCCATTACAATAAAGACAACCCCCCATATTTGGTATTTTATAAGTTTGAAAAATATCTAAGTTCTTAACATGAATAAGAGAATGTTTTTCTAACTTTCATAATTGGATTCATGACAAGGATGATCTAATTTTTTTGCAGACCCTCTATTCTCATTAGGAAGTGCTTGTATGGCCTCAAGAAGCTTCCAACAAGAACATCTTTCATTTTATCTTATCAGATGGATGTTGCACACCAATCTCTACCTGAAGTGATTCAATATCACTACTCTTAGAAAATAGAAAAAGGAGAATTTTGAACATGGATACTATGAGGATAAATTCCTTAGGTTTACTTAATATGCAACCAATATGGAATGGAAAACATATTTTTGATAAAGTAAAGATTGAATATTGATGTAATTAACACAATGTAACTAATTGGGAAGGGAGAACCTCCTACTTTGGCTCCTACTTAATCTTATTAAAGTATACATTTAACAAAAGATGAGGTTACCTGGATGCGGGTGGAATCCAAGACCATTAATGGCCCCCAACGGACCGCCAGCGATCGGACCTGCCAGACGGTGGGTAGTACTCTGTTCAACGCTCACCTAAGACGAACGCAAGCAAGCCTGTGAGCAGCATCAAATGGCCCCTTAGGCCGAGAACCGGAAGCTCCTAGAAACAATATGGAGCCTCTCGAACCCTCTGTTTATCCTCCCTCCCTCTGCTTCTATCCACCTGAGGCTGGGAATTCTTGTTGCAAAACTGTCACTGGAAGTCGATGTTGGCTTCTCTGTTGCATTGACCTCGGAAATGGGCACCATTATTCCCATTCTAGACATTGCCCTATAAATCCGGCACAGGAGCCCTCTTTCCACAACCAATTCTCCTTCCCTACCTCTTGTCCAGCTGAATTGCATGCCAACCTCACTGATATGGTCCATCACCGCATGAGGAGTCACAGAGGAGGCACCCACGGTGGCAGCGCTCGCTCTCAAGCAGCGCAGAGCTCTGTTCTTACCTCTCCCCCTCATTCTCATGAGAATTCGCCTCCTCCCAAGTCACCCGCCAGATACTATCCCCATACGCGCAGTGAATGGGGTCAAGGCCAAGCATCCATGGCTACGCACAGTGATATCTGGCTCTACACTGCAATTTCTCCTCTGCATCCCAGCCCTGTCCCTCACTCAACCCAGTTCAGGTTCTAGAGTAGCCTAAACAGGCCCATCATTACGGCCAATGTGACCATAGTATTCTCTAAAGAAAATGAGCAGAACAGTGCTCAGGCGAGAAATTCTGAAGCACCTTCTCAGGAGGAGAGAATTCAGGGAGCAGATCATGGTTGCAGGGGCGTAAGTCATGGTAGTCTCCATGGTGAAGATGTACAAGCCGGTGACATTCAGCATGATGGTGGCAGATCAGCAGGAGCTTCAATCAAGATGGATTTTTATGGCAGTTCGAGCGGCAACCAGCATGCAAGGGAGCCTCCAGGTGGCGTAGCAAAGGGCGATGTGGCGAAGGAGGCTGAAGACTGGGACCAGTACGCCTGCCTCATTGTTGAGGAGCCACCTGACCAGGATGATAACAATTAACGCTGTGTGGAATCTGTGGCCACCTCAGTGCCAACTCAAACCTCTGATGCTGACGGGTTTGGTCTACTCATGTGTTTTTTTTGTTGTTTATATGAACGATAATCAGGTTTGTCATTTTGCAAGTAGCATCAGGTGGCGTTGTGCTGAATCCTCCTCTATTTTTTGCCTTAAACATGGGTAGTTATCTTATGTATGGTTTTCCTCTGGTTATGATCTCAGGTTATATGTTTGGTCTTTTGCCATGTCAAACTAGTTTCCCCAAATCTGGGGCAGTTTAGACTTTTTTGATGAACTTCAGTGACAACAGTTGAGGCAGGGCCTCTTTGTACATATTTTTTGGTTTTATTAATAGAATTAGCCTTACATAGAAAAAAAAACAAAAGATGAGGTTGAGTTAAGTATACATGTAATATGAGCCTACAAGTAGTTGTGTTAAGTTATAGAATTTCCTTTTTTTAATTGCCAAATGAAAAATTATTTTGTTCCCCCTATAGGTTGAATAGAAATATTAGTTTAGCTCCATGTTCATTAATGTTGATTAATGTTATTATGTTGTTTTGGGTTTGTACTGATGTAGCATGACTTCTTTAGAGAGCAGTGCATGGCTTCCAAAGGTCATTGGATGAACACATCTAATTTCTAATAGTATATCATGAATTTCCATCCAAGATCGGTTTTGATTTACATGCAATAAAAAATATGTATAAGGTTGGTGTTGAAGTAGGACTCTTTTCTTGGAATTCAAATGTTAATTTTAGATAACAATGGTATGTTCTATGCTTGCAACAATTACTTTAATGTCATTTTAGTATCCCAATGAGAATTTCTCTTTAATTTCCAATAGCAATCACATTAACCATTAATTCACATTGACAGTAACAGTAGATATAACATAAAAAATAAAATGAAAAAGATAATCCAAGACAAGAGAACACATATATTTGGCTAACACTAGGGAAAATCCCCCATAGGGGGAAACCCCTAATCAATCCTTCTTATTATCAAATATCATATGTTCAGCTGAGAGAAAATATCCAATATAGTGTAATGATGAAAGTCAAAGTCAATGTGACTTGACTTTTGTAAAGAATCCAAACCAATATCCAAAGTCAAATCTGATCTTGATGAAAGTTTTCAATTCTAAAAAGTCAACAACAATCAACATGCCCTAACTAGTCAGTAATCAATGGTCAATACAGTAGCCAAACAAATCCTCTTGAGCTCGTTCAAATTCAGTCAAACTCAGCCTCCAATGTTGGTCAAAGTCCAACTAAAACAATCCTCCAAAGTCTAGTCGAACTTGGTCAAAAGAGAGAAATATATTGTAATTTTCTACGGTCAAAACAATAGTCAACCTTGAAGTCAATGCTAGTCAAAGTGCCCAGATTTCCTCAATTTCTATGCCAATCAACTCGGCCTTGAAAGATAGAATTTTTGTTGGTCAAAGTGAGTCAAACTGAGAAAAACTAGGTCAAACCAAAATTAAGTTGTCCTGTTGTACAAATATTTTATGTTGGGGATCCTTTCTCAATGATATGATGTGACATCAATTTATCTTATATTCAAAAAAATGAGATATTTTTTAGTTTTTTGCTATTTTTTGAGTCTTTCCCAAGTTGTCCAATGATATTCCATCCAATTATTTGTCGAGTATGAGTCATGCAACATTAGTATTCACTTTTTAAAAAGTTTGTGGGAAGGAGGGCTTTCTGCTATTTTTTCCTATTATGATAGTGGACACAAACAAATTATCTAGAAAAATATGTGAACAATCCTAGGAAAAATATTTTCGCTGGAAATATGTGAGCTTTAAGCACTATAACCTTTTGCAGATTCACTTATTCTTTTGCACATCATGAATTCACCCAATGCAACCAAAATAATAATGATGAAAACATTGATGTAGAACAATAATATAAAATAATATAATGTGGACATTGATATAGAAATTATTGGATTTGATAGTAGTAAGATACTTTAACATCAACTACAAAATAAATGGTTTCACTATCACACTTACAAGTTTTATTTTGTTTGCAGTTATTAGTCTTCTCAAATTGTTTTCCTCCTTTAATGGAACATCTGGGACAACAAGGCCTGCAAGATAATTCTTTTGTCATTATGTATTTTCTACATATGCAACTTTCTTTAAGGCTTATGAGAAGTGTATAGGCTAAAAGTATCAAAGTTTCACTAAGTAGACATCTCACAACACAAGATCAAAAATCTCAAGAACAAATGTTCACATAGTGCTTGATTCAACTTCCTATGATAATAACCATATCATCCTTTGTCATTCAATGGTATCAATGCAAATTATTCTCTTAACAAGTGAGAGAGAGATTGTTAGACATCTAGATGCATAAATACCACTTCATGACACACAACTTATAAATAACATCAAAAGATTGTTGTCAAGTATCAAAATTATTCAATTTGTGGCATGATAAATTTAAATCCTCAACATAGGAAACACTACCAGACAACACATTAGATTTAATATGCAAGGCTTAAAATATTAATTTGCAGATCATTCGGTTGGGACATGGTCTACTCTTCAACCATTTCATCAACATCTATTCTAGTATCAACCAGTGATTTTACTTCAACTACTACAACCATAGCTTAGCATTGGTCCAACAGATACAAGTCCTTACATTCACACTATCTCCTAACAAGCCAATGTTAACACCAACAACTACAGACACAAAGTAATGTTTAGAATGGCATAGGATTTGGTTCAGTATCAATGTTTGTACTTAATTTGAAGCTAGAGTTCATAGACTTGGTCAATTATAGCTCCATATCTTACATAGACCAAGATCCCAAGAGCTTCAGTTGAAGGAATCAATGCAATAGCCTAACAATTTGTATATGTTTCAGTTTCAGAGCTACCTCCACAATCATTGATACAAGTTTTGCACAAAGAGCTTCTGAATTATTTTGTAGGCAACTAATTTAAATCCTTGGATTGTTTATGTCTAAATGGCATATGTGATCGATATTCCATATTCGAAGTTCATTATACTTGGCTGAGAGCCTGACATGGACACAATTAATTTGTCTAGTAGAGAGGCAAGACTTCAAGTTATGTGAATTCTAGGAGCCTCATATGGCTCTTGAAAGATAACATTTTATTCCGTGTACAACATATCTGCGAACTATTTTCAAGATGGAAATCACTTCTGATACCTTGTGGGACTTTGCATGGTGTGCATGCCTTGTTGGATGATGCATGATGTGCTTCCAAATTTTTACATTCCTTGGGATGTTTCACAGTGTAAATGCAACGTACTCTTAGTTGGTTTCACTATAGTGTTTCTAGTATTTTCTGTTGTTTTTAGCTACATCCTCCCTTAATCATAGGTCTTAAATTTTAATAGTTGTGCCTCGGGGTGACCTTCCCAAGGTGAAAAACGTTGTGTGCATGATCAACAACAATACTACTGTGGCTGAAGTATTTTCCTGGATTGACCATGAGTTGGATTTTGGTTCCATTATGTCAAATATGATTTACATTCCCAAGTGGATAGAATTGATTGATGATGGAATTGATGATGATTGATCAAAATATTTGAAATGAACATGGTGGGTAACACCTTTCTAGTATATGAAGGAAAAATTAAGCCTTAGACAGTCTCATCTCCAAAGCTAGAGACATAAAATGAACACCTATTTAGGTATAGGAAGATACCCCTTCTACCATTGTCACATTTATAATATTGACCATCTGGAAAAAAATTATTGGACATATTAAAAGTCATGATATTTTTTTCATAGGTTAGCTTCTAGACCAAGGTTATAATAGAATATCCTTAGAATGTGACGATGTTGGCTCATGCTGCTTCAATAAATTGATATTGATGTATGTTTTCACTAATGTAAAAACTTGGTTGTGTTGTGGGAAAAACAGGTACATGGTCTGTACATGTGAGCCCTAGTATTGCACAAAGAATGTTGCAACTTCCAAAGGCTTCTAAACTCAAATTATCAACACGTGTTTCGTATAAAATTAGAGGTGACAATTTTATATGCATAGTAGGTTAGGATCTACGCATGTCACTCCTATTCATGAAATCAGATCAGGATATTCATAGATCCTCCAACTAATTGTAGTGAAAACCTATTATGAAAGCATAAATGAAAATTATTCTACGACCAAGGTGAAAATTCCAATCATCAAATGTAAATGCTAATTGAAAATGCAGTAGGGAAAATAGGCTAATTTAGTGGCAGAAATAAATCATACTACTTTGCTTACCATTCATCAAATGTAAATATAATGCTAGTTGAAATTTATAAGGAAACTAAATAATCTCTTTGCATAAATAACTCATGCTACTCTACTTGCACATTTTATTGAAATCAATAACTTATCTTGCATGCATCATTTATCTACTCACACTTGCTGAAATTGAGAAATCACATCTTTAACATGCATATGACGAAAAATATACTAAATCTAACTCTATTTTTCTATCTGATGGTTTCAGTGATGGAAGGATGAGGTTGGAGTGGTCGTAAGGTATTCCCTAATCATCAAATCATAGTTTGGGGGATATTATTTAACTTAACTAGGCCAAAGTCCAAGTTTGGAGCATCACTGGTTGAAGAAATCAAAGCTACAGGGCTGCTACGAGAGGTCCTATATTGCTACAGGAGGCCTTATTTTGCTACAGGATAGGGTCCGAGAGCGTTTTAACGATGGAGATGGTCTATATTGCACCAAATTTGATGCTCATGGTTGCTCTTATTTGCTTTCACAGAGTGATTTTGGAGATAGAGGTTGATAGAAGCACGAGGTGCCTAGGAGCAGGATGGATAAGTATAGGTGAATGTGGGAAGGTATTCCCACCTCTGTAGATCAGAAAAGTCCCAGTAGCTAGCCAAATACATGCATGAAATGACTAATAACACAGTGAAATAAATTAATATGCAAAACATGAGTTGAATTTGACTAAAATCTATTTTATCCCACAGCACTACTCTGATCACCAAACATATGACACTAACCCCTAAGTTTTAGAGGATAAGAATGCAAAAGGATCACAACTAACATCTATCCATTTCCAAGAAATCATAAACAAATATTTTTGGATTGTTATTGTAGATCTTTCCAATAACTCTTCCCACAAGAGAGGTGATAGGAAATCCTGCAATTACAATTTTTTATGATACTATATCTACTTAATTAAGATAAGGATTGTAATTCTTTAAAACAAGAATAAGAAGGAAATATAAGAGAGGGACTAAAGCCTCTGGGTTGGGCCCAAACCCAAGGGTTTCAGCCCTCCAAAACTAACGCACTTGCAGACCAATGGTAAACTTATCATTAAGATAAAATAATAGTCTCATATATCATATGAAAGTTAAGAATAAATTTCAAGCACTAGGCTCAATACATACTCTTAGATGAAACAAAATTCTAAATCCTAATGAGCCTTTCAACAGGTTTACTTATACAAAAGTGATTTAGGGGCAACATTCTTGAAAGGAGGAATGATCTTATCCAAAATCTCGAGATTTGTGGATCTGGTTCCCTTTGTCCATTCACTTGGATTTCCTTGGCTTCTACTGAATTCGAGCTTTTGGAGAGGATTCTTTGATCTCAAGCCGAGTTAGGGAGTTAGTGAGGTGGATATCCTCCCAATGTTCTCTCTAGGTATATCCATCAAGCCCCTACATGGTAAATATCTCAAAAATGCTTCTTTGACCTGCTTATTAATCACATTAGGACATACAATATGAAAAACACCTTGTGGTCTCCCAACTAAGCATATTATGGCTAAAAATGTGAATTAATGTGATAAAAGGAGAGTTTTAAGGGCTGGAGGATAGCATAATGAACTCCAAAATATACCTATTGATGGGACCCATAATCACCCCCCTGTTGAAAGCGTTGATCACCCTCTAAGAAACTCAGTCACTTATATGAAGTTCATTCATGGACCTGGTGGCCTCTCTGACATCCCAAGGCACTTCAGATGATGTTCCTTCTTGTGGATAAAAATCTGCATTTTCCTCTATGTTTGCCCATTCTTTTTTTTTCTCCACTTGGTTTTTGCCTTCTTGTAGGACCATTAGTAATGGATGATTGTGTTTGAGGCCTATCAACCTAATCTTCAACATTTTCATGCTCCTCTTGTATAGGGATGTTTTCTCTAAGGCATTCCTTTTGCAAAGTGATATTCTCTTGTTTGTAAAGTGTGAGGCATGGCTTGCCATATTCTTTTACAAGCTTGAAAAATCTTTGTCCCCAACATTCTAAAATTGACCTCAAAATGAAAGATGGATTGATCTTGGGTTTCTATGTATCTAGGTCTCAATTTAGGATCAAAGGAGATGAGCTTGGTTTTTGATGATAGCCTTGGGGCTCACTAATTCTTCCCTGATATATAAAGGCTATTTTTCTTCTTTTATCATCACCCTTTCTACTTCTTCAGCCCTTGTCTCCTCATGGGTCAACCAAGAGGCTAATGCCATCAATTTCATGTCTCCCAAACTTGAGTTAGGGTCCTATAAATTCATGTATGTGAGGATTAAGTTATGCATGTAAAACTCATCTAGCTTGGCTTTATCCCCAATACTTGCCCTTTTGCAAAAGTCAATGAATTTCTTGTAGCCTTGGAAAGGCAATGAGGCATACTATGCTAATGTCTTAATTTGAAACTACAACCACTTCTCTTTGAGGAAAATAACATATGATTTGGATGGCTACCTACATTGTATAGATTCCATGGATAAACTTTCCATGGTGGCAAGTTGTGTCTCTTTTTCTTGCAACTTCTCTCTTAACCTGATTTTTGGTTCCTGTAGTTTTTCCCTCATGATTGACTCTCTTAATTTCATATCATTCAATTCTTTTCCCATCTCATGGATTTTCTCCTCCATGAGACCCACATCCTCTACACTTTTGGATTTTGTAATCTGCACCCATCTATGTGTTATGCCTCTTTCCTTCTCTAGCTCAAAAAAGAGTGGGATGGTGAATTTCTCAAGTATAATCTTGCCTCCCTCAAAAAATTTGTTGTAAGATTCTAGGATGGCTTGTGGATCAAGCTCTTGAAGCTCTTTTAGGAATTTTTATTCTTCTTTTAATGTGGTTTCTCCTTCCTATAACACTTCCTATTGTTTTTGTATCAACCCCTATTTCTCCTATAGTTTCTTTGTTTCCTCCTATATCTCTTATTTTTCTTCTTGTAACATGGTAGCTTGTGTCTTGAGCCTCTTAAAGGTGACTTCCCTTGTGGTGGGCCTTCCCACGGGGAGCATAGGTTGCTTGGTTTTGATCTTAGGAGAAGTAATTTCTTCAATATTCCTTTCACTAGGTCCCACTTCTTCCTTCTTTCTTGTTGACTCCTCTATGGTGATAGGGACCTTTGTAGGAGGAAAAGGCTTCCCTTGCCTTATCCTGGTGCTCTTCCATTTTTGAAGTATAGGGGACCTTACCTTGGCTACCTCCTATTTGGCTTGTAAGGTGTGCTCAATATGGCCAATGTTGCGACCACTTCTTAATCAATATGTTCTGGACAAAGTCTGGTTTAAGGTCCTTGTTTTTTTGTCCCTTGAGGCTTTGAGGTTTCCTTAGGGTTATCTTTTTATGCTACTTGTTTCTCTCCTTCTTCTTCCTTAATTTCTACTTCTTCTTCCTTTCTTTCTGTTGCCTCCTCTTCTTCATTGGTTTCCATTTCTTCTTTCCCTTCTCTACCCCCAATATTAGAGGTTGGTGTTCCCTCTTGTAATGTGGAGGTTATGTTTTATGTTTCAATGAAATTTTCCCTGTCCATATCTATAAAATCAATCCAGAGTATAGGGTATCTTAAGTGCATGAGAGCATCTATAGCAATAAGCTTGGTAAGGCCATGGTGATAAATGTATTGGTTCTTCCGTTCCCTCGATTTCTGGCACATCTCAATGATATATTGTAGTAAGAAATGGGGAACACTAAGTCTTTGTGGGATAGGAAATTTTGCTTTGAATCTTACTCATGGAGTAACCTAAAATGGTAGGCATATGCTCAACCTCCCCTCACAGGATATTTATTTTAGAATGTGGTAGGCCACTTCATCCTAGGGGTAAGGTAGTCTCTCCCTTCTCACTACATTTTTGTCTTCTACAGGTTTTTCTTTTAGAATGAAGAAGGTCTTCCTGCTTGTGATAGTCACTACTTTGCCCTCCTTGCTCCATCGAATTCCTAAGGGTAATGTAGTCACTCTTCTTATGATTTCAGCATTTAAAGAGAAGGAAAGGCCTCTAACAATAGTGGTGGCACTATCTCATCCCTAAGGATATAGTGTTGTGGAAAATTCTCGGGTTATGTCATCAGCATACCCCTTCAACAATTCAAAGAAACCCAACCATTGTTGTCTCTGAAAAATATTTACCACAAGAGGGTGTTGATGAATTCTCTTTTTATATGTGGTCTCTCTTCTGATAAACCCTAAACCATTTCTCCTACTACTCCTCCTCGGGGATACTTAGGTGTATTTCAAATTCTGGCCTTAGAGAAATATTGGTTGTAGGGACAGTGTCAGATTTTCCCTTTTTATCAGAGGGGGAGAAGGATGCCAGTAATTTCTTAACAAAATAGACCTTTCTTTGACCCTATCTTTCTCTTACATATGGAAATTTCTGAAATGGAACTACTATATAATTATTTTCTATAGGGAACTTATTTCAAGGATACTTTTCCAGGAAGAAGTATGGAAATTAGAGAGGAAAAGGATCACTTACTCCTTTTAATGTTACTCTGTTATGTGCATGAGGGTTTGAGGGAAACTTTGGGTCACTTTGGCTTCTTTATCCTTTTAATTCTCTCTTGTATCTTCCTTTTGGTCCTCCTATAGCATCCCATAGCCTCTTGTAGCAGTTTAGAGTGTCTTGTAGCTCCTCTTGTAGCAGTTCAGAGCATCCTGTAGCTCCTCCTGTAGTAGTTCAGAGCCTCCTATAGCTCCTCTTGTAGAAATTTAGAGCCTCCTATAGATCCTCCTGTAGCACTTGCAAACACTGTTTGAATTAGCTCAGTGGAACCCTAGGAAGTCTCTAATAGCACTAGTTCATCCTTCTCTAATTGTTGCTTGAAATGAGTGATTATGTTGGGTGTGGAGCATGATTATTTAGAGGTCTTTGTTTCAGCCAGATGTATACCCCAAGAAGTTTGTACATCCCTCCACGTGGGGGGGTGCGGGGGGGACTTATCCCCCTTGCGGGGGTTCGGGGGGGCCGATCCCCCCCGGCTGGGGGGGTCCAGGGGCCAATGGTCCTTCAGCGAGGTTTTTGGGGGCAGCGCCCCCGAAGCTAAAAAAAAAATGTAAAATTGCCTTGTAAAAGTATAGTAATTTCTAGCCAATCTAGGTCGTTCATTAGGAAGATGATCTGACGGTAGAACTTATGTTTAGTTTATGGTTTTTTGCCCTAGAAGGCAAACCCCTCTCTTTGTATGAGGGCATTGTATTGAGGCTGTGTAATAGATGTGTATTCTCCGAGCGAGAAATAGAGAGGTGAGACTGTGAGAGAAAACAGAGGATATTACAGTGGATCTACTGTAGGTTGTGTCTCTTCATTTTGCTGGATAATAGAAAGGAAGGACTGGTTGTTTTGGGTGGACGTAAACCAAACTGGGTGAACCACGTATATCTGTGTCTCTCTAGTTTTATGTGTTTTCTGTGTTTATATTTATGCAATATTCTATGTGTTCCATTGCTAAGTAATATATAATTTTCTAACAACTGGTATCAGAGCCAGGTTTATTTGGCTGATAAACTCGCAGGAAAGAAGGGTTCCTTGTTCGAGTGGGAGAAATGGCGGAAGATGGTAAGTTTAGGGTCGAGAAATTTAACGGCCAAAACTTCTTGTTGTGGAAGATGTAGATGGAAGATTATCTATATCAGAAAGATCTGTACCTACCATTGGGTGGAAAAACAAAGATGTTGACGGGTATGACAGATGAAGAATGGAACCTTCTCGATAGAAAGGCACTAGGAACAGTACGGTTGTGCCTCGCAACATCGGTCGCCTTCAACATTTCGAAGGGAAACAATGCCAGAGAGTTTGGTTAAGGCGTTGGCGAAACTATATGAAAAACCCTTGGCCTCAAACAAGGTATTTCTTATGAAACGATTATTTAATATGAAGATGTTGGAAGGTGGATCTATTGCAGACCATTTAAATGATTTTAATACTATTACAAGTCAGTTAATTTCTGTAGGGGTAAACTTTGATGATGAAGTTAGAGCTCTGTTATTCTTGTGCTCATTGCCAGAAAGTTGGAATGGTTTAGTAATGGCCATTAGTAACTCTATTTCTGGATCTAGTACTTTAAAGTTTGATGATGTTGTCCATGCTATCCTTAGTGAGGAAATGCGATGGAAAAGCTCTAGTGAGACATCGGGTAATGCTTTAAGTGCAGAGTCTAGGGGAATAAAAATGGAAAGAGGAAAGAGCTCAGGATATCACAGTAAATCAAGGAAAGGCAGATCGAAGTCCAGATCAGGGATAGTGTGCTGGAAATGCGAAAAGAAAGGACACCTAAAGAAAGAATGTAGATCTTGGAAGGGAAAAGAAGGAGATGCACAACAAGAAAACAATCATAAAGAAAATGTGATAGGTGAGGTGTTACAAGATGCTTTGATTCTTTCTTTCGAAAATATTAATCATTCCTAGGTGGTAGCTTCAAGGGCCTCATTCCATGCCACACCTGATAATAAATATTTTCATGACTATGTTCAAGGAGATTTTGGACAAGTCCGTTTGGGTGATGATAAACCCTGTGAAATTGTTGGAATGGGTAAGGTTCTTTTAAAACATCAAAATGGAAACCAATGGCTACTAAAGGAGGTAAGGCATGCTCCAGATCTGAAGAAAAATCTGATTTCAACAGGGCAGTTAGGCAGTGAAGGTTGTGTGACAACTTTCACAGATAAAGCTTGGAAGGTCACCAAAGGAGCCCTGGTAATAGCAAAAGGCAAAAAGGTTGGTACATTGTATTTATGCAATGGTATTTCTAACTCTGTTAATTTTTTAACTTTCAAAGTAGCAAATGCAACATTATGGCATCATAGGCTCAGACACATGAGTGAGAAGGGGATCAAGATTCTTCACTCAAGGAATTTTTTTCTGGGTTTGAAGAATGTTGATTTGGACTTCTGTGAGAATTGCATTTATGGAAAACAGAAGAGAGGCAGATTTCTCAGAGTTGGGAAAGAAAAGAAGAGCAAAAAATTAGATCTTGTGCATATAGATGTATGGGGACCTGCTCAGGTATCATCTCTCGGTGGCTCTCGTTATTATGTTACTTTTATTGATGATGCAACTAGAAAAACATGGATTTATTGTATTAAGAATAAATCTGATGTATTTGATACTTTCAAGAAATGGAAAGGTTTGGTTGAGATTGAGTCAGGAAAGAAATTGAAGTGTCTCAAATCAGACAATGGAGGTGAATATTGTAGCAAAGAGTTTGATAGGTACTGTTCAGAGCATGGAATTCGCAGAGAGAAGATAGTTCCAAGAACACCACAAGAAAATGGTGTGTCAGAAAGGATGAACGGAACAATGATGGAGCGTGAAAGGCACATGAGATTGCATACAGGATTGCCTTTACAATTTTGGGTAGATGTTGTAGATACTACTGTTTATCTAATAAACAGAGGGCCTTCAAGTTCCTTGGATGGTGGTGTTCCAAAGGAAGCATGGACAGGCAAAAAGATAAACTACTCTTTTTTAAATCCTTTTGGTTGTGAGGCCTTTGTCCATATTAATAAAGAAAATAGAACAAAGCTTGAGGCAAAATCAAAGAAATGTACCTTTATTGGATATGGTGTTAATGATTTTGGTTATTTCTTATATGATTATGAAAATCACAAAATCATTAGGAGCAGAGATGTAATATTCAATGAAAAGGTCTTGTATAAGAATCAGTTGCAGGAAAATAAACAGGAAAAAGAAAACAAGGAATACACAGTTCTTGACGAGATCACTGGAAAAGCAAAGGTGCTTGTGTTATCGGGAAAACTAATGCCCATTCAGAGCTGCTAGTCCCACTAAGACGGGTAGCTATCTTAGAAACAACAAACTAAAGTTACTTTTGTTTTCCTTTATGAGAGATATATGAGAGAGAAGCAGAGAGTACCAACCTCAATCTTTCGCTTGTCTCCTTGCTTGTTTCCTCCCTCATTTGATAGAGTTTCATCACTCCTTCCTCACTTGTCCAGCTTCAAAGAACACCTGTAGAGTCAAAGTAGCATAATACAATCAAAGCATAGAGATCTATAACCATAAACAATATAGGATCAGATGTATATTAACCATACATATGCATACACCAATACAAGATTCAAAAATATACAAGTATATGGAGGAAAACTCAGATAGCTTTATTGATAGAAGTAGTAGAAGAGAGGATTACAACCCAATGGTCTAATCCAGTGCCATCCTTCAAGCATGAAACCCCTCTTCACCTCATGAAAATCTAGATCACCCAACACTACAATGTTTCACAGAGAAAACAACAGTACTTCCTGACAAAATACAAAATTCCAGCCTCTGAATCTCTAGGATGAGGGATCCATATATAGATATTAGTAGGTGGGTGAGTCAGCTTCTGGGATTTTTATTAGTGTCATTTCACTGATAGTTCTTGGTTCCACTTGGAGATTTCATGATCTCTTACTCATCCCTGGGCGAATTCAGAGAGGCAAGTGTCAAATGAGTAGTTTCTAGAAGATTCTCTGGGTTTCCACCTAGCAAACTGCCTCTGCCATTTGTCTGCTCTCACTCATCACACCCTACAGAAGTGATTTTTAGTATGTGTCACACCCTTTTCATGTGACAGGTGAGATGCATCACACCCTTAGCATGGAGCAATCTGTATGGTCCAGTTTTGACCAATTCTGAGCAGTTTTCAGGGAGAACTTCTGGGAAATGATGTAATCAGTTGACCTTGTTCCTTTAGGGTATGAAAGAACACTTATAGGGGTTTAGAAGCCCTTGGTTTATGGACATATGTGATTGGGGTTGCAGTTTCCAAATATGTCTATAACAATTTTCCCCTAAAGCATGAGGTCGTAAATCTTTTGATGTCGAGTGAAATGCTTTATCATGAGGATCTGAGGTTTTTCGAATTGGAAGGTGACCTACAATAAGATACAATACAATACATTATCTTCATAATATTTTCATGATCTAGCTGAGGTGGGCATTCCCATGCTCAGCTTTATATATTCATTTTCATGTACATAGGACACACAATCGTCTATGTGGCAGACTAATGATTCTGATAGAGCCATCATCCCTTGGCTTGGATGATTATCTGTGCAGCTATGATGTACATTTGATGTCTTTATTTCCCTAAATATATCGCAGCCCGGATACATGAAACTAGATCCGGGGTCTTCAAACTCATTCAATCTTCGCCCAGAGTACAAGTCGATCCATGTGAAAAGATGTTCAAGTGTCGAACATGGAAAGACATTGCTTGATTTCCAGCCAATGATGTGAGCTGTTAACAAGCACGAGAGGAATCACCGATAATGATAATGACGCTCAAGGTACTGCAGTACAATTCACGTGGTGTGAATACATGAGTCGATGTCAAACACCACGCAAAATCTTTCGGTCGAAGGCCATTGATGTAAACATGTCGCCGGAAGTGAGAAACTTGCCATTGAGGCATGCAAGCTTCAAAGTACTGAAAGGTTTGTTCCTAAGTCGACTTCTTGGATAATGAGTTGATGTCGACAAGAAGTGACCCGTCGTAGGAGGGCTTAATGAATCCCACATCTAGGAAACGGAACGGAGAAAATGATTTTGTGGAGGTGAAAACGATATGATGATACAAGGTTCATGGTGGTGGTCATGAAAAAGGAGAGTGAAGGTATTACAGCAGATGAGGCGTAAGCTAGGTTGGTGAATTCTCTAAGCGACTTCTCTTGAACATTTCGGCGACACTGAAAATGGATCAGTAGCATTAACCCAAAAAATGGATGGTACAGAGGACCAATGGTGATATGACTGGTGAATGGAATAACCCAACCCTACTCAATCATGGTGATGGAGTGAAAGTGTCATGTTCAAGAGTGACCTGCTACCAATGAAGTTCTTCAATTTTTCTTCCCAATTTTTCCCCAGTCATTGCTGACCAGTGCCTCTTTATTTTTTTCAAGCTTGAGGAGGATAACATATGCTTGTTCTATAATTTTCCCTTTGCGCAAACCTATTGCTATGTTTTAGCAAGCCTAGTGACAGTGAAACTCGCTCTTGTCTGTAATGGACAAGTTTGTCGCTATTGTTTTAACGAGTTTAACGACAAAGATAACTCAGTCCTTTTCAATTTTAGAGAGTCTAAAAAGAGACGGAAAGGAAACTCCAGTAATCTTTTTTCATAGTATAATCCCTTAAGTCCGAAAAAGTATAAAATAATACGAAAGGGATGACTTTTCCGATCACTTTAACGAGCCGAAAAAGACAAGCGCTCGATATTTTTGTGTGATGATCCCTCAGGTCCAAAAAGATTAAAATGTAGAGGAGGGATGGCACTTCCAATCATTTTAACGAGCTGGAGAGGCCAATTGCTCGGCAATATTTTTATATTTTACGAGCCTAAAAAGAGCTTAAAAGAGACTCGTCTTTGAGGAACGAGTGATATTTTCAGGTAGTAGCTGGTTCCAGGTAAGGTTTTGAACTTTTCAATCATGGCAGTGTAAAGAAGGTGGCTAACAGAATCACTCGTTGAAGCTATTCCTCAAAAGGGTAAACAATCAAGTGGAGGCGTATGATCGGCTAAAAAGTGGAGGTGATGGCAAGAACACGACCAAGGCTCAAAAGCTGATAGTGATGTGATCACAAATGTTATTTACCGAAAGTGGGTTCATTTTTTAATGAGCTTGAACTCTGGGGGAACATATGCTCATAGTTAGGTTTATTTTTTAACGAGCTTGAACTTTGCGGAAACATTGCTCGTGTCAGTCGTATGATAAGGATGTCTCTCATTAGTAGGTTCATTTTTTAGGAAGCTTGCCCCATGCGCAAATTTGCTCCAGAGCCTTTTGTATGCAAGCTAGGAATGACCAACTACTATCCTAGGAGTTAAAGAACTACTGAGGTTAGGTAGGATAGGTTCTCGATGGGAAACCTTTCCTTTACTTTGTTGGTGCCATTTGGCCCTTGCAAAGGTGAATGGTTGATTAGACCAATCACCTGACTTAAGTAGTTGAAGTCAGTAAAAAACTACGGGGTTAGAGTTACGTTGGTTGCTTTTCACTTGCGTACAAAAGGTTTGCATGCCCCCAAGTATAAAGAGAAGTAGAGTTTCCAGTTTACTATATGGAAGTTCTTGCATTAAAGCAAGGTTGTTTCATCCGCATTTGAAGACAAAACACTTCCTTAGCTCTGTCCATCGAAATAGACAAAGGTGAATGGTGGGAGCTTCCACTCACATAACCTTTGACGAGGGAATCCTTTTCCAGTCTAATCCCATTTTCCTAAACGAACGGGTGTGCCAGACTAGTCATATATCCTATGCGGAAACCTACCTTATATCTGGGGTTTTCCACCGAAGCAGACCAGGGCACATGCCCCCTGGATTTAGTCATGTTAGTGTCAGTCTTTGCAGCCTTCCTCCAGTGATCAAACATGCTCTTACAAAGTGATTTTAAGGTGTCAAGGTCAAATTTTGTCATTTCAGTGAGTCTTCAAGCAAAATTTGGTCATTAGGTATTAGGGCTAGGGTTTTCTTTTACTCCTTTCAAAGTTGTTCAAATGTCAGTCCATGTCACCATTCAGCTGAGTGTACCATCATTCAAAGGGTTTTCATCATCATGTCAAGTTCCAATGGGTCATTTTACACCTTGTTCATGCTTCAGTTGTGCCTAGGTAAAGTTCATTTCCCTCTCCTAGGGTTTTGAAGTTAATTTCTCTTGAATGGTCAAATCATCAGTAAAAATTGTATCCTGATGTTCATACACCTTCCCCTATCCTTAATGTACCTTATTAAACACTTCCCATCATTGATATCCCTCAAATTCCTCATTTTCGCGCAAACCCTAGTTTCTTGCTATAACTTGACAATATTCTAGGCTAGGCCTGTGTTTTTCCCTTTTGGACCCCTTCCTCTCACTCAATATTTTAAATTCTACTTTCCCCTACTTCCTAACATCCCTCCCTACTTCCCAAAATTTTCTCAAGAATTTATAAGCCCCTTATCCCCTTCATTTCACTTCATTTCGACAAATCCCCTATTCCACACATCGGGATAGGTTTTACTCCAATGATGTTTCTGAGCAATAAAACATGAATTTGGGAAAAATGAGAGAGTTTTTTGTTCACAATAGGCCAAGGAAGAAAAACCTCCTTCACTTTTTACATAGGTGTCATGGTTTTAGAGAAATGTCAAAAATACAGTTGCCTCGGGAGAATTGATGCACCTCTGAAGTGACCTTGGGAAAATCAAGTTTTCTCCTAGATTGATTGGAAAAATGACTTGCTTGATGAGTCAAATGATAATTAGACACAAATATATTTCCAATTAGCTATCATGAGCTCAATTTGGAGTTGAGGAAGACCTTCAAAAGTTGACTGCAACGACACTCTGCCTTTAGGCAGCCTCATTTGACACATTTTGACCAGTCTTGGGAGATTTGATTTTTGGCAGGAAAAATGAACACCAAATTCAAAAATTCTAGTTGCGTTGGAAATTATACTCAATAAAATTTCCAACGAGCTATCCTGCACCCAATTTGGACACCAGGAAGGCCTCCAAACGTCTCCTGCAAAACGTGTTATGCACTGGGTTTGGTGGCGCGACGCACTGGGCAACTAGCGTGGTGCACATAACTGGCGTGGCGCATTGGGCTGCGTTTTCTAGTGCAAATTTACATGGGCGTGGCGCACATAAATGGCATGGTGCATTGGGTTTGATGCGCAGTGCATACAGCCAGCAAGCCCAAAAACTTCAAAAATTTGCTCCAAATCGCTCAAATGCGTGGATATTCACTTGACAACTAGGTTGAGCTTCTATTATTGTTTTTCATCCAAATTTGGTGCTTGTTTGATGGTGGTTGCCTCATGGTGGTTGGATAAGAAGTTCAGACCCTACCTCTCTCTCCAAAGCAAACAGTGCTAGGGTTTTGTATTGACTGTTTTGCTGCCAATTCCATCCTTCAAATTCCTCAATCACTCCCTTACCCCATTTTTCCATTGATTTCCCTACCCCCTAAATTAATTAATCCCCTATCCCAAGTTCCCTTTCCCAAAATACCAAATGAAAACTCCCAAACCCTAACCCCATACTAAAAATTCCTAAATCATACCCCAATTCCCCATTTCCCTAACTAAAACCTACCCCAACGGTCCCTAAATCCCTCATTATTTTTCCTCCCCTACATTCCCTTATATCACCCTTCCCTTGGTAGCAAAACTCAAAACACATCATCAAGAAATTTCAAAACATCACAGTCCACCTATTTCTCATCAAGACAGCTCCAAGACAGCTCACTCACTAGCAAACATGGATTCTGATCCTTCATATGACCATGATGAAGAGACATACACTGGAGCAAAGAAACAAGCAGCTTGAGGATCAGCAAGTGATTATGGAGTTATAAAACATTCGAGAGAATCGCCAAGCTGCTCAAAGGAGGAGGGTGGAGTTCACTTCACTGGAGCAAGAGATTGAACATGATCGGGAATATTGGCTTGAGAGGACAATATTGCACTTGGGAAAGAATGCTAGAGAAGGCCAACAAGGAGAAAAACTTGTTGAGACACATGGCTTTTCATTACATGGTGAGGAACAAAGTTTGCAAGGCGTGAATCAAGAGTTTAAAGGAAAAATTCAAGAAGGCATCAAAGAGGAAAAAGGAGAATGATCGACTTTAGATATTGGCTGAGGCTTCCTTGGCCCAACAACATTCTTGGTGGAGAAGACTCAACCCAAATTTCAAAAAAATTGGGGCATTTTTTGCATTTTGGAAAATTTTGGCACAAAAAACAGGAATTTCTGCCCTATGCGCCACGCCACGTGACGCTCGCTTTTGCTAGGAGCCTCTAAATCACAAAAACTCAGCATTTTTGGATTTGGCACAGAAAATTATGTTTTCCTACTTATGGCCAATAAATTTGGGCAGGTTTTGAACCCTCAAAAAGGTCAAAAAACGCTCAAAAAATGACCTTACTGCCCCTATTTTAACACACAGGAAGCAGTGCTGGGAGAATTGCATTTTGGAGGGTAAAATGGAGGCCAAATTGACAAATTCCACTTGGGTTGGAAATTTGACATGAAGATCTTTCCAGCAAGCACACTTGGAGTGAATTTGGACATCGGGAAGGCCTCCAAAAGTGGGTCCAAACAAGCGCTACGCATAGAGAATCAGGCGCGGCGCATAGAGGAAATTTTGCCAGTTTGACCAAGTATTGCTCTGTTTTTCGCGTAGTTTTGGCCAGTTTGACTTTTTCACTTTCTTAATGTCAACTTTTGATGTAATTTCATGTACATTGATGTATCATGATTTAAATATCACAAATTTCCACTTGGTTAGGTAGATTCATCGGTTAAAAAGTTGTTTGAAACTGAATGAATTAGTTCCCTTGTTTCTAGAGGCATGCTGTTTCATTGCCTAATTTCTAGTTCCTAGTTTAGAATCAATTGGATCAGCTCCTAAAAATGTGAGCTCAACCCCTAGAGGCTAGGATGAGCTATGCTTTGTCTATATTATTATTTTTTTCAGTCATTAGCATGGTTGGACTCTTGAGAAAGCAAGGAGCTTCATTGTACACTCATATCAGTATTTTGGCTAAGGAATTCAGACGAGGGTTTGCAGTACTCTTTGGGATCCCTGTGGCATTTGTTTTGGTACAGTGCTTTCTTATGTATTTGTGAATTTATTCATGTGTTATGTATTTCATTTTCTCTCTTACTTCTTCTCAGCTAAATCAAACAAGAGTGTAAGTAGAATACATTGAAATTGCAGTGCTCTACTTGAAGTTTGCTTTAGTTTTTTATGTTTTCCACTGTCTGGAGAGGATCCATGGCTTCTCTTGCCCTCTTCAACTCCTCCTTTGTCTTATTCATCCATCTCACTTGATTTAAAGTGACAAATTCAGTTGCCTACCTTGCCCCATCAAGATCCCTTCAAGACTGAGCCTCATTCCCTGCACCCAAAATCTGCTTTCCATTAGAGCCCACAAAATCATCATTTTATTCAATCAAACTCCTTTGCACCTATACCTAGCCTAATATTAGTAGCTATATCAATCATCTCAAGCCCTTAGTGATCATAATTTGCTGAGATTGACTTGAAGAGAGCCCTCTCGTGACCTAGTAGGGCTAGCTACCAGGCTAAGCGTGGTTTGATGTTGGCCCTAGATCCTACCTTTTCAGCTTCAGGTAAATCTAGGCTCTAAAAAGTCACATTCACCAAATCACTCGTGCTCATCAGGTCGACGGACTAGAGTTTGATGAGACATTCCTTGTGCAAAAAAACCAGTTAGGGATGGAATTTGACTAGTAGCCTTGTTTGAACCGGGGAATGAAAGCTAGTCAACGAGCTGGACCATTCTTCCTTCATATGGGAAACACATCACTCAAAAGAGTGAGGAAACAATAGCTCCCATGCTATAAATGTAGTCACACCCAAGGTGTAGATTGTAATCTAGAGGCTCTTGGACTACCATTATGTTTATATGAATGGTTTTCCGCTCAAAGTTATAGGCAAATTTGGAAGGATCCCTAAAGGTCGACTGGTTCCTTTGTTGAAGCCTGACAAATTTCGAATCTCAGGCAGAAGTGATGGAAAATGAAGCGCTTTCCAAGCAGTTGAGGAAAGGATACTCATGGAAGCCCCTTCCTGTATGATAGTACCAGCCATGATCATTTTGTAAGCTTGCACTATGATTCAGAATGGTACAGTAGATGGTAGGTGGGGTCTCCCTAGTAGATTCCAATCGAAGGAAATGACTAGATTGCTTGGAGGAGGGACTGAATAAATGACTGGATAAATCTCTGACGAACTTCCTTCCTGTGGTAAAGGAACGGGTAGATTTCCCCCATGTTCATCGGATTCTGTGTTAACAAAAAGAATTTGAACGATGTCGTTCTCATTCTCTTTAATGACTGTATCATCTGAAGGTGGATCTTCTGAAGACAAGACTGGGTCGACTACTGTCTCGACCTGTTGAATTTGGTCTAGTGTGGACTTAGAGGGTTTATCTTCAATGATAGGTGCTTTGACCAACAGCAAAGTTGTGTTAGTCGAATTTTCAACTAGCGATGGACTCGGCAAGGGTTTCTTATGTCCAGGAGGAAGTCGCTCAGTGAAGCAGGACGGTTATCCAAGACTCTTTTAGCATCGTCCAGGAAAGGACAACGGTGGAGGGCATGATCATCAGGGGTTGAAGACACCAGATTGTGCAAGCAGGGAAACTAGTCTCTTAAGATCCGCGGGATGTAAGGAGAATCTCGATGATAGTGGTCCCCTTTGCAAATGAGACATGTAGATTTACGTTTGGATGGTGCAGTGTGTGGGTTTTTTCCAGACGATGCATGGTCGCCCCCTTTCGCCATTGGCTTCTTCTTCTTCTTCTCCTTCCCTTTCTTCTTCTTCTCAGTTACTTGGTTTTTAGTGTTACTAGCTTCACCAAGCGAAGAGGAAGAAGGAGAGGGAGAAACAAATGAAGTAGAAGGTGGGGAAGCGACTTCAGTATCATATGGTTGTTGATTTGATTGCTAAGGAATTACGGTGTTTTGAATGATAGAGGTCGAGAAAATCCATACTGGCAGGCTAATTGTGATTCCTGGAAGGGATAGTGCAACCATGTGTGGAGCACCAACATCTCCCCAGGGAGAGAAAGGACTAGGATTCCCCCCAAGGGGAAATCCTTGATTGGTGGACTCCATTTTCTCAACCTAAGACCAACGAGGGAACAATCACGTTATTCCAATTAAAATAAATTTTATGATGCTTTGACACAACTTGCTTTTTCAATTTTTAAGAGTCGAGAAAAAGCTAAATATGACTCTAGTCGCCTTCGATTTTTAATGAGTCTGAAGTGACAAGTGATCAGATGGACCTTTTCTTTTAAGGAGTCTGAAAAGGAACGAAAGTGACTACTCTAGAAATCTAGACAGAGGGATTACCAAACCAATCACAAAACTACATAATACTTTTTACGTACGATAGTCAATGTTCCTAAATGTTGTGTTCAGTGCATTGCGATCGAAAGGGCACGACTTCCTAAGGATAAAGGATATAGCCTATTGTGGTCTCCCAATATATACTCGACTATACATGGGAGCCAAGTCCTTACTGGCACTTGTCATATCAAAGAGGAGGAATCACCCAACCTACGATGAAAACAATAGTTACCAGGCTTTACGACGCCGGAATACGTCTCTAGCCTAGACTTCTAGATGTTGTGCGTTAGATTCCAAAGTGTTTTTATGTTCATTGAGGTTTATTTTACAGTTGATTTTCCTTAAGAAGTTTTCCTTTAAGGTTCACCGCGTGATGTAGATATACAATGCCTAAATATGCAATCTAAGATGATAAACAATTGTTTACTTTATTTTAGCAATGAAAATCCTAGATACTAAGGAAAGAGAAGTAAAATTATTTCAACATAGAGCATAGAGCACACACTAAGATGCACTGCCCTAAATCTATTTCCGTATGCAGTCTAAATGCAAATGCACATGCACGTATTTGTTTTTTAGTTTTCTTAATGTGAGAATGACAAAAACAAACTAAGTATAGATCTGAACTATCTTTCCTCAAAGCGACACTTTAGCAATTGCTTTTCAAAACCGAAAGGAAGATTTAGACAACACTTTCAATTTTGAATTAAAAACTGCTTTCAACACTTCAAAGAATTGATGATTCAAATAAAATACAATGGCAAAAGTGTAATCAACTCTCTAAAAGAGGAAGACTTTACGACACCCTTTTCTTTTACTGAAAACAACACTTGCAACACTTTCAAATCAAAAGACGACAGTTCGATTAAGCTACTGTTTTCAAAGAAGAACTGTAAATGATGAAAAATACATTAAAAACATTCACAATTATTTATCCATGAAGGCTTAATAATGCAAAGGAAGAGAGTTTCAACAGTGATATATTGATCATAGACAGAAAAACTATTGAATAAAGCTGAAAATAATGAAGGAAAAACCAAAATCTGGAGGCAGAAACAATCTCATTCAATCATCACACCTGTAACATAGGGAAACAAGGATGCATCTCACCCACAACACACGGGAGGTGCAATGCATCCAGGTTGCCAATGAGAGAGAGTGCGATGGTCCAGGGATGAGACTGAGCTTGGTTTTCACTCATAGTTTGCAACTACGTTCAGGGATTTAGGGTGAGCTAATGATAGACAGTAAACACAAAGTATAAGGGCTGATCTAATGAGGTTATTTGAGCTACCACCAGGGCACTTAGGATGTTTGCAAGTTAGATGTTCAGTTCATAAACTAACCCGGAGATTGACTGAAGCAGCGTTGATCTACTTTGCAGTTGCATAACAAAAGCAATTCGAAGGCTAGCTGGCTTAACTTCAGGCTTCGTCTGTAGTTTATAAAGCAAACAACAATGACTGAAAATCAAACTATTCGCTCCCCAGCCGAGTCACCATTTTGTTATTGGGAAAACTAGTGTCCATTCAAAGCTGCTAGTCCCACTAAGACGGGTAGCTATCTTAGAAAAAAACAAACTAAAGTTACTTACGTTTTCCTTTATGAGAGATAGATGAAAGAGAAGTAGAGAGTACCAACATCAGTCTTTCGCTTGTCCCCTTGCTTGTTTCCTCCCTCATTTGACAAAGTTTCACCACTCCTTCCTCACTTGTCCCGCTTCAAAGAACACCTGTAGAGTCAAAACAGCATAATACCATCAAATCATAGAGATCTATAACCATAAACAATATAGGATCAGATGTATATTACCCATACATATGCATACACTAATACAAGATTCAGAAATATACAAGTATATGGAGGAAAACTCAAATAGTTTTATTGATAGAAGTAGTAGAAGAGAGGATTACAACCCAGCGGTCTGATCCAGCACCATCCTCCCAGCATGAAAGCCCTCTTCACCTCATGAAAAGCTATATCACCCGACACTACAATGTTTCACAGAGAAACCAATAGCACTTCCTAACAAAATACAAAATTCTAGCCTCTGGATCTCTAGGATGAGGGATCCATATATAGATATTTGCAGGTGGGTGAGTCAGCTTCTGGGATTTTGATTAGTGTCATTTCACTGATAGTTCTTGGTTCCACTTGGAGATTTCATGATCTATTACTCATCCCTGGGCGAATTCAGAGAGGCAAGTGTAAAATGAGTAGTTTCTAGAAGATTCTCTAGGTTTCCACCTAGCAAACTACCTCTGCCATTTGTCTGCTCTCGCTCATTGCACCCTACAGAAGGGCTTTTCAGTATGCATTGCACCCTTTGCATGTGACAGGTGAGATGCATTGCACCCTCAGCAAGGAGCAGTCTGTATGGTCTAGTTTTGACCAGTTCTAAGCAGTTTTTTAGGGAGAACTTATGGGAAAGGATGTAATTAGTTGACCTTGGTCCTTTAGGGTATGAAACAACACTTTTAGGGGTTTAGAAGCCCTTGGATTATGGACATATATGATTGGGGTTGCAGTTCCCAAATATGTCTATAACAGCCTGAAAATAATAATAATCAACAACCACAACAACAACAACCACCACAACAACAATAGGCACCCCAAACACCTAAAAGTGGTGTTAGAAGATCTAATAGGATAAGTATACCCCCTGAACAATACTCTCCTTCATTATATTATTTGTTGTTGACTACTTATGGTGAACCCGAATGTTATGAAGAAGCAATGCAGGTTGAAAGCAAGAAGAAGTGGGAGCTAGCCATGGAAGAAGAGATGGACTCCTTAATGCATAACCAGACTTGGGACTTAGTCAGGTTGCCTACAGGAAAATCTACATTGAAGAATAAATGGGTTTATAGGATGAAGGAAGAATATGGAGGAAAACAAAGGTACAAAGCTAGAGTTGTGGTGAAGGGGTTTGCACAAAATAAAGGCATTGATTTTGATGAAATATTTTCTCTTGTTGTTAAAATGACTTCAATCAGAACTATTTTAAGTCTAATAGCAGTTGAAGATTTGCATCTTGAGCAGTTAGATGTAAAGACAGCCTTTCTCCGTGGGGATTTTGAGGAAGAGATATATATGCAGCAGCCACAAGGATATGAGGTAAAAGGGAAGGAGAAACTAGTGTGCAGGTTGAAGAAGAGCTTGTATGGCTTAAAACAGGCTCCAAGATAGTGGTATCTAAAATTTTACAAGTTTATGTCTGAACAAAGTTATACTAGATGTCACTCTGATCATTGTGTTTATCTGAAAAGAAAAATGATGGCAGCTATATCATATTGTTATTGTATGTAGATGACATGCTTGTTGCAGGGTCTAACATGCAGGAAATAAATGTGCTCAAAAGAAAATTGGCAAATTCATTTGCAATGATGGATTTGGGAGCTGCAAAACAAATCCTTGGTATGAGAATAACTAGAGACAGGAAAAATCACAAATTAACATTATCTCGAAATGAGTACATACAAAAGGTGTTGAAAAGATTTAATATACACAATGCAAAACCAGTTAGTACACCTTTTGCTAGCCATTTCAAACTTAGTAAGGAAATGTGCCCAAAGACCCAAGAGGACATGGATTATATGTCTAAAGTTCCATATGCATCAGTAGTTGGAAGCTTAATGTATGCAATGTTCTGCACAAGGCCTGATATTGCACATGCGGTGGGAGTTGTAAGCAGGTACATGAACAATCCAGGATAGTAACATTGGATGGCAGTAAAATGGATTCTCAGATATTTGAAAGGTACCACAAATCAAGCATTATGCTTTGGTGGTTCAAACATTTCTCTATAGGGATATGTTGATGCAGATATGGCAGGTGATAGAGATAACAAGAGGAGCACTACAGGATATGTATTTACTGTAGGTGGAACAATTGTTAGTTGGGTTTCAAAAATCCAAAGTGTTGTTGCACTTCCAACAATAGAAGCAGAGTATGTTGCTACTACAGAGGCTAGTAAAGAAATGATTTGGCTACAAAGGTTTATGGGTGAATTGGGTAAGGAGCATGATATGGGCACATTATACAATGATAGCCAAAGTGTCATTCATCTTGCAAAGAAGTCAACATTTCATTCCAGGACTAAACACATATAGCTCAAGTACCATTTCATACATTCAGTGTTGGAAGATGGAGAGTTGAAGCTAGAAAATATACACACTAGCCAGAATCCTGCAGATGTGCTAACAAAAGTTGTAACCAAGGAGAAACTGAAAATATGCTCAGTTTCAATTGGTCTTCAAGGATGACAATGAAGATGAAAAATAGCCAGGTCCAAAGAGGAGCCATTGTCCAGCAAATGATGCAGCGGTGGAGTTGCTACAATCATTCTCCAAGTGGGACACTGTTGGGTGTGGAGCATGATTATTTAGAGGTCTTTGTTTCAGCCAGATGTATACCCCAGGAAGTTTGTACACCTGTCCATGCGAGGGGGGGTGCAGGGGGGACTTATCCCCCCCACGGGGGTTCAGGGGGGTTGATCGCCCCTGGTTGGGGGGTCCAAGGGCCAGCGGTCCCCTGGCGGGGGTTTTGGGGGGAAACGCCCCCGATGCTAAAAACAGATGTAAAATTGCCTTGTAAAAGTATAGTAATTTCTAGTCAATCTGGGCCGTTCATTAGGCGGATGATCTAACAGTAGAACTTATGTTTAGTTTAGGGTTTTTTCCCTAGAAGGAAACCCCTCCCTTTGTATGAGGGAATTGTATTGAGGCTGTGTAATAGATGTGTATTCTCCGAGTGAGAAACAGAGAGGTGAGACTGTGAGAGAAAACAGAGGATATTATAGCGGATCTGCTATAGGTTGTGTCTCTTCATTTCGCTGGATAATAGAAAGGAAGGACTGGTTGTTCAGGGTGGACGTAGCCCAAACTAGGTGAACCACGTATATCTGTGTCTGTCTGGTTTTATGCATTTTCTATGTTTATATTTATGCAATATTTTATGTGTTCCATTGCTTTGTAATATATAATTTTCTAACAGATTATACAAATGGAGTCAAGCTTTGTACTTAATATTCCTTTTGTGGTAAAGGCTCAAAGTATTATCATGACATGGCTCTTGCACGAACTTCCCTTTTATAACCATTTTCCCCACTCCTTGCAATCATCACCCTGCTCCTCATGATTATCACCTCACTCCTTGTAATCACCACCTCACTTGAGTTTACTTTTCCACATGCATGTGTAACTGAAATGAACTTTAGTTTACTAATCGAAGGTGGCCAAGGTTATTGGCAACCTCCAACCCATTAAATATATTTTTACAAATTTTATGATCATATGCATAGGGAAGAGGTGAGGGTTGTCATACTTGAGCCTACCTATGATGTTGATGTGCTGGAGAAGCTTGCATGCTAGAGTTGTTCTTCATAATATGATGATTCTGAAGGTGTTGATTTCCTTTGTTTCTTCTACACATGTCCTCATAACTTAATATTTCTTTGACTAATAACATTGTTGTGTGTGTTGGTTTCTTCTCAATGTTCAATCTTCTATTGGTAGAGTGGATGGATTATCAGCTGATGTGCCCCTTCTTACTTCAGAAATGGCTCTATGATGCTCAAGGTGGCTGGATCTCTTGCTCTGTGGTTGGAAAAAGTTGATTTTGGGATTTTTGGTGTGACTATATAGGGTGCTACAAGAGAAATCCTCTTCGTATAGAAGTCATTTAATTCTTTTTGATACCCTATATTGCATATGGAAATTGAGGTCAAGTTATAAATGTAGGTTTTAACCCCGTACAGAAATTACTTGCATACGACTTCTAAAACACAAAAAGTAAACAATGCGAGAGCATAACACATAAAACACATATACATAGAGATTTCCCCCTGGATCCCAAAACCGGGACTACCAGCTTCATTTTTCATTATGTTCCTTTCAATGTTACAATACATATTTATACATGACGAAGCATCCAATACCATGGACCAAAAAACCATCACATCCAATACCATGGACCGAAAACCATCACATCCAAAAAACATGCGAAAATCATGCACAAAACCACAGGTGGGTCCACCCAACCTAATAGGACCCCATAAAGTGGGGTTACGAGTACGCCCCCCACCTCTAACCCCTTGGTTAACTACGTGGGCTAGTCATGGAAAGAATATAACACAACCCAACATTCTCCCACTTGTTATTTTCTTTCCACAGGTGGCCTCAAGAGAGCTTAGTCATTTTTTCTAGCCTTGAAAAGCCCATTGTCTCTCTACACCAAGAGAACTTCTCAGAGCTCAAATATTTTTTCAATGCATCTGCAGTATTCTTCAAAGTGCCCACCTTTACCAGTAACACCTTTTTGTCTTCTATCATATCCCTCACAAAGTGATACTGAACATCAATGTGTTTTGTCTTTGAATGATATGCGGGGTTCTTTGCCAAGAAAATTGCACTTTGGCTGTCACAGTCTATCCTTATAATTCCCTGTACTAACCCCATACTTGAACACAAACTCTGCAACCAAACTACTTCCTTGCTTGCATGAGTGGCTGCCATTTATTCTGCCTCCGTAGTTGATAGTGCCACTACAAATTGTTTCTTACTCATCCAACTGACTGCACCTCCAAATAGGTTAAACACATACCCAATTGTAGATCTTCTCTGATCCAGATCT
>APFE030331607.1:98527-120262 GCA_000404065.3 Pinus taeda | reverse complement strand
TTCTCCTTTTATAATCTTAGGCCTTGCTCAATACCATGGTCCAAAACCATAACAAACCAATACCATCAACTCAATACTAGGGATCAACACATCTGTCGAGATGCCATGGTCCAAAAACCATAGGTTCAAATTCCAAGGACTAACCGACACGGACCATAGGTAAGTTTTCCAACATATACGCACTTTTCCTTGCATGAATGTGCATGCATACGCATACGCGACTTTGTAACGACTAACTTGCGTGTATACACAGATCTGTCATGATGAACCTGCGTATATGTATTTTATCTTCATTCTTGTAGTCTTGTTCATCAATTCCTTGCTGCTGACCTTCTGCACTTTGATTTGCCATCTGTGTGGTTTGCCATCAAGGACAACACTTGTCTCATAATGCCAACACAGTGCCTAGTGAAGAGTATTGTAATAAACATAGTAGTTGTTGATTTCCCACCCAAGTATGGAATGATATTATCTCGCTCATGGGGAGCAAAATTGCGGGGATCTCTACAATTAGACATGTCATATGCTACCATCTCTATATTTGGTCAACAAAGAAATATTTACAGAGAAAACTTCATGAAATACATGGTAAGTAGTGCAGAAAAACCACAAAATTGCCCTATATACTCCATGCATTATGATATGGACTCATTTATCTTGTCTAATTTAGACAATGGCAAAAAAAAAGTCACAACTAGAAGAAAAATACAAAGCACCTGATAGTGAAAACATAACACATGATCAGCATGGCATTTAGATTTTGATGGCTTTGTAAATAGGTTAGGAGCAGGTGTATGAGTTTGGATTCATAACATGAAAATTAATCGTTCTAAAGGTCATGACTTTAGATTAAACTTTAAATGCACAAACAACATGGTGGATTATGAAGCTTTAATCTTAGGAATACAAATTGTAAGAAAAATTGGAGCCAAGAGAGTTTCTATCATGGGAGACTCGGATTTGATCATAGAACAAATTAAAGGAGAGTATTCTGTGAATAATCCTAGACATAGCCAATACAGAGAAATTGTTCTAGATCTGATTAAGAAACTTCTTAAAACCGGTTTTGCTGCTATTCCTAGGAAACTGAACATGCAAGCTCACAATTTGGCTACTTTTTCTAGCACTTGCAAATTACCTTTTCATCCCAACCACCAGTACACTACAGAAGTAAGACATAGACTTGTTATGAACCTAATGAATTCATAAACAAATTAAGGCTCAAATTCAAATTAAGCCCTTTTATGCAGGACTCCAGGCCAGACATTGAAAAATATGCCAACCAGTCAAAGTGGTTGGAAAATACCTTAATAGATGTGGAAAAGCAAATAGATACTAGTTCCTTTTTACAGATTCCAACCCTATAGGAACAAATGGGTATTATTCCAATTCTACAGACTCCATCCATGTAGGACATAAATGTAAAAATAACCAGGGAAGAAGGTTCTAGCTCTAAAATGGATACTACAGATGACAGGTTTGAAATCATGTACAAGAAGAAGCCCAAGCCTAATCATGTAAATGAGAAAGAAGAGACCATTGATACAGTTGAAATCATTGATACTGACACAGTGGTTAAAAAGAATATAGCTCCACCAGTTTCAGAGGAAACACATCAACCTTCCACCTCAAATACTCAGATTATTGAAAAACAGTTTAGTATTGAAGTCTCTTCATCCAGCAAACCAGTGGATAAAGAGAAAGATATAAAAGAGAAGTACAAATAAATCAAGTTTAGGAATGAGGCATTGAAGGCTGAAACATATGCCCAATACTTCAAACAAACTCCTAGCAATAAAAAGAGGTTGATGTAAGCTTTTGACATTAAAACTGGTAAAATGCAAATGAATTTTTTGCAGCCTACAGTCCAACGACCTAAAACATCAGCAGATTATAGGAAGACAGAGTTTGAAGTTTTGGCCAGGGATGTTCACCCAATTGATCAAATTGAATTTCATAAGAAGGTGGGTGAAATGATTTACTCGACAATGACTAACAAAGCAATAAATGTGCAGAAACTTCAAAGTTCTTTAGACAACATCATAACATAGTTTAAGCTAGAAAAGGCATCCTCACAGGCCAAGGATAACAGAATCAAGTCACTAGAGGACTTGGTGATTGAGATTGGATATAATCCAAATGAAATTAAGGCAGCAGAAAATATCATAAAGAATAAAAATGAAGACATTTCTGCTTTGAAGAAACAACTGAAGCTGCCTCCTTCTAAACATCCACAGACCAAGGAGGTCCTAGAGAGTCAAACCCAACAGGATGAAATGATGGATCTCATTCTTCAACTAAATGCTCAATTGAAAGAAATGGAGAATGAATTGGATAATTTAATATAGTTGGAATAGGCCAACATTGAGACATCTACTGCCACTGCTATCCCTATCGTCACTACAACAGTTCCTTCCACTTTGGCACCTTCATTAGCCCCAACAGCTCCAATAGCTACAACACTTCCAACTATAGCAACAAGTTCAACAATAGCAACAACTCATCCAAGTGACGAAGCAAGTAAATGACTCAAAGCCATGCGAGACATGTCTATTCAAACCACTGAAATAAATAGACTTAAAGAACAGATAAAAATTCTAGAGGATGAGAAGAAACTGGCTAAAATCATGCATGAAAATGAAGTACAAAAGTCAAACAAGTTGACTGCGAGGATAAAGAACTTAGAAAAGGAATTAACATTAAAGGAGCCATTTGCACAAGAAAAAGAGAAGATATGGGCCAATACCATTGAATTTGTCAATGATATTTGGCCATCTATACAAGTCATCTTTGAACAAAATGATTTAGTCAAAGAGGCTGGTGAAGCAATTCAAAGGGTTAAGACTGAACTTGGAAATATGCTAGAAGAAGGCTCAAGAATAATCTAATTCCTTAACTCAAAGAATAAATATGAATTGCAGGAGCTTGGCATATCTAACAGAACTGGCACCATATTAAAGGTGAAGAAGGTAATCACCAAAAGGAACTTGATGATGCAGCTTGAGGACAAATGCCAAACCATGGAGCTAGCTATAGGCAGGTTCATGGTCAAATTTGATACTTTGAGGCAGAAAGGTCTACCTAATCCATTGGTAATAAATGACAGGTTAATGCCACAATAAGACTATGAAAAGAGAATCAGAGAAGTGGCAAAGGAGAAAGTGAATAGTTCCTCTATGAAAGGGATGCCTACAGGAAAGGTTCTTTACCAGACTTTTGAGAACCTATTTTACCTCCAGCATGAGGTAAAACATCTTTTTGTAAACAAGCCCACCTTTGCAAAATATAACAAGTTGATGAATTCTACAGGAGAATGGTAAATATTAAATTACCAGATACAGATACCTGGGAAAAATTAAATGATTTACTATGAAAATGCAAGGTAAACAGTGGATACAGAGCAATGAAAGAAAAGAAGTAGATCAACTAGGTCAAAGAGTATCACATGAAAGAGTATCAGTCAAAAGGAAAAGTAAAAGAAAAGTCAATGTGGAAGACAAATAGCAAAGGAGAAAAAGCAGCAAAAGATCTGACAGTAGAGCCAAATAAATAGGGACAGCTTGCAACAGTTACATATCTGTCTATATCTTCTTGCATGGAAAATTTTCTTTTTCCTTGAATAATTCCTAAAACAGTTTGGGATATTTTGTAATAAGTTTTTGTATGAATATTTCATAATTCAAAGTAGAGAGTGTGGATTACTAAACATTTATATAGTTGTATTGATATGAAACCTAAGGGTTCATTGTACCGTTATTCAAGTTAGCAGACTGGACTAAGTAATAAAGGCATTGCATTACAGGTTTCATGTGTTGGGCCACTTCAGTGAAGTATTTTATGTTTGTCAAATTGTTATCTTCTTAAGTGTTTCACATACTTGCATGTTATCTAAATTGAATGAAATAACTGGAATATTATTACATAATTTTTTAAAGTACACTCTGTCTTGAACATTTATTCATTTTAATGTTTTCTTCTAATATCCAGAGTAGGGAATCCTTCATTGCTCCCTAATTTCGATTGACCTCTATCATTTCCCTCATTATCCAGTTTGAGGAATCCTTAATTGCTCCTTGACCTCGATTGAAAACCACTTCACCATCTAGCCTAAAAGATCTGAATTTACTCAGCTACCTTGCCCTATAAACACTATCGTTAGAACTTGATTCAGTCATGTTTTCTTGACACTTGACCCCATAGCCCAATGGTAAACTACATCCCTCTATCCATCTAAGTAAGTGATTCCACCACCAAACCAAAATCAAAACCCAATGAAGCTTAAAACAACTAGCCTAAAATCAATTAACTCAACAAAGTTAAGTCATAAAGAGAGAGCCCTCTCTAAGCATTAGGAAGGCTAGATCCTGATCTCAAAAGTAGGTTAGTGATTACTTCTAATATTTCTTTTCACACAAGACAACAACCCTAGGGAAATTTTTAGAGTGATAACAGGTTGTTCAGACAGTAAGGGATAACTGTGGCATCTCTGAAGGTGTTTCGAGTCGGACATCATAGGCTGCAAGGGAGAATGGAACTTGGGACCTATTGAAAGAGCGACGGAAATCATTTCTCAACCATAATTTCACTCTGCATATATTATTGTGCATGCATGGCTTTGTGAGGACATGTTTTTTTTATGTCCCTCTGTTTTTTTGGCTATGCTTAATGCTTCCAACTGTGAATTTAGTTATGCTCTATTGCAGTAAATAAATTCTCATATTCAGTTGGGTTTGTTCATTGCTTCAAGTTGTGAATTAGGTTGGACTTAAGAAACTAGGGGGGAAACCTTTCAGGTTGTTGATAAATCAGAATTACCTCTCAATATAGAGCTGACATTCAATTTCTGCACCAATGAAAAGAGGTTTCTGCTTATTAGAGTCGATACCACCTAAATGTCCTTCAGTCGTTTTTTGTGGAATTACCAATGGTTTAGGGCCGTTTTTTCTTGGAAAATTTTCAATATTGTTCACTTGCGTAGGTGGGGGATGACATCCTTTTGTTCGAAGGAATCTCAAAAGGAAAAATTTCACTTTGATTAGGTCTACGCTCTCCACCAATGATTTCCATATTGTAATTTACACTCTCAGCACTGACGTTGTATAATCCTTCGGGGGTTTTATTAATATCCTTGTGTTATCTGAATTTCATCTTGTCAATTTGGTGCCTGTAGCATGACCTCTATTTATGTTCTGTAAAGTCAGTACCAGAGGGATTGCAGTGCATTTTTTCAATTGAATTCCCAAGAGAGCCATTGAAATCATGTCACTAACTCCTTTCACTAGTTGATTTTCTATGGCACACATATCGTCATGTGACCAATATTCTGTTACCTTGAATTCCATCTCTTCAATGGTAATCTCATCATGCTTCTCAAGGGCACCCGAGATTTATTTATGTTAAATGCTAATGGGTTTTGATAGGCCTTTCAATGTATCATAGGTTTAAAACTACTTGTTTGCTTGATCAAGGGTTGTTTGTCGAGTCATTTTCTATGCAAGGAAACATACCTTGTATAACCCAAATATTTAAGGTATGGATCATACAATTTAGGCTTTTGAAATGCACTATCAAGGATGGCCATGAGTTGTATATATATTGTTCTTTCTGCATGCCTGCAATCTTGCTAGTCTTGGGTAGCACTAAAACTTGTGAGAGAGCTAGAAATGTTGTTAGGCATCTTAAAGAATGTTATGTTGGAGCGAATACTAGAATCTGAAACTGAGATTTTGTCTACACTAAAGTCCAGATTGTGATGTGCAATAATGAATTTATTTTCTTTAAGGGGTATAGCAAGATCTCCATTTTCATGTAGGATTTGTTGTTTTTTTGGGAAAACAGGTATCCCATCATTGAGGTCTATACATTGGGATTGCTAGTTGGCTTTAACACATTCAAGGAAAATAGCAAGGCCTGTTTCTTGCCTTTCATCCCCTGACACCTATTCCTTACCTTTATGTGGAAAAACAAATGTATCATTATCCTAATGGTCATCATCTGAAAACGTGAAGAAAAATCCCTTCCATGAGTTGGACACATAACATTTATCTGAATCATATGGCTTGGAAGTCATTTCCCTGCCAAAACTGAAATTACATGGTGGCTCACAGTTTGGTTGATCTTGTCAATCTTCAAAGGCATTATTAAATTTAAAGGGCTAGGAACATCCTTCAATTGGTGTTTCATATTATGCTACAGGGCTGCAACCAAGATCCTCACTAGTATGGATCACAAGAGGGGTATATTTGGTTTTATCTTCTATCCCCTATTCGTCATGCCAACCATTGAAATTTTCCATTTATTTATCAAGAATTGTGTCAGTTATCATGCTCAAAAACTCCCCACATATTGTCCTATATTCAATAATGATGAAGTCAAAAGTTGATGTCTGTGCTTTTTGTAGGTCTGCAATGTTTTGTTCAACAATTGCTTCATCACCAACCTCATTTTTTGCAGAAGTTAAGTTTTCTTCGTCAAAGGTATCTTCTTCTAAATCTCCCCATTCTTCTTTTTCTATGTCAAGCTCTATTATTTCCCTAGAAAATATAGAGGGTTGATCCAAGCCTAAAAAGTCTTATTGTCATTATTTGTTTGTACAACAACACACAATGAGTTCAATGCCTTGTGCGTTTTAGAAAGTTCCAGGACAAGTGCATGCATAGGGTCACTTTCACAATTTTGGAAAATAGTGTTAAACCCATTTGTTTATTCAAAGCAAATTCCAATTAAAAATTTTTACATCACAATAGTCTTTAACCAGCGGATCACACAACTTCCCATCTTCTTCAATGCTCTCTTCAAGTTCTTTGTGACTTTCTACATAAAAAACCTCATGATATCTAGTTATCTTGATCCATGTAAGGTGGAACAAGAAGGGCTTCTTCTTGTGGACCCATTGTCAAGTCTTGACAGGTATCTTCATATCTTTGAAATTTGGGATCCCAGTGTGGTACATCTGTCCTTGTCATGGTGCTATACACACACACACACACAACAATATATATTTCCCAACCTGTCCCTGTAAACTTACCCAAAAATATTGGTGGAAAATGGTTGTTCCTCTTGGTGGGATGCTGTGATTTGTTTGATTAATATAAAATATTTTTATTGCCAAAAATGTTGCCTTTAGAACCAATTCTAGGTCCTTATTAGATTATGCCGAGTGTTAGACATTATGTAATACTTTTCATGGCTGAAATACTGTATGTGAGTTTGGAAACCTTTAACAAAAAAATTTACGAGTTTCATTCTAAGTTGTGATATTTTGTAATGCATGATCTGCTCCAAATAAATTACTACCATGGAAATTTTAGACCCAACATCAGTAAAATATTTTGGGTTTCAAGTAGTATGGATGTTTCTCCTGGGAAGTGTGTTATCACAAGTAATTTGAAAGCGACTGTTTGGGCCAAGAGGAACATCTATACTTCCTTGGATTTGGCTCGATTTGGTGTAAGAAAGTTTCAAATTTATGTGCTAAGGATTTTGAGCATTCAAGTATTGTTACTTTTAGCTATTGTTGGTTTTCATTATGCTATTGGTGCTACAAAAAAATACTATCAAATATTTCACCAAAATTTTTGTTGCTAGTGTTGAATTTGTTGCTGTTGGTTTATCCGATCATTAGTGATGTCCTTTTTCTTCTATTAACAAATGTTGTTGGCACCTGTAAATGTGATACTCCTGATGAAATTAAGATGAATCTATGCTAGTAAATATTAAAAATGATGAAATCGATGTGATACTCTTGATTTTCTAATGTACAAAAATGTAGATATTGTGAGGATGAAAAATATTTCTAGATTGATTCAACTTTTGAATCTTATCTCACAAGTGTTACTAAAATAAAATTATTTTCCTTTTTAGAAAATGGAATCAAAGATGAATCTTTGTCCTGAAAAATGACACTTTTTGTTGGTATAAAAGGGATTGGTTTTTCTTCAAGTGGCAAAACTGTTTATGAAAATTGTTGGAAATTACATGAGTGCTTATATTTTTATCTTGTAACAATGGGAATGATTTATTTATATGTAATCAAAATTGACCATATGTGAGAGAGAGCGAGGAGAGAGAATCACATGGAAATTTTCATGTGTTCGATATTTCAAGGGAAGAGGGATGAAATGTTTCTCCATGGTTTGCGACCTATTTAAATAAGAACTATTATATGGGCTTAGTTAGGTTTCTTTCTTTTAGTTTGGATCACAAGGTAGTAACCATTGTACAAGTAACAGTACATGTAGTCTTATGCCACTATAAAATGTTTTTAAACATTATCATTGACAAGAATTTTGGACCTTCCATTGAAGGTGATATTTATTTTTCTTTGCACCACTTGTTACAAGTACAGGAAGCTACGTAAGTAGACACAAACTAGTGCAATTATAAAAGTAGCTAAGTAGAAAATTCAATTACACAATTTCAAAGGTAGTCACCCTAGTTTCGAATACTGCCCTCCAATCAGTTGGATAGAACTTGCAGCATGCCTTGAGCACCTTTGACGACTTGTTGAGCACATGGTTGTGCCTTGATACTTGTTAGTTGCTTTTCCAAGTTCTATTTGTTTTGGTAGTAAAAGAAGAAAAGAAAAATCCAGAGGAGACTTTACCCTATCCTTTTAACTGCACGATAAGATTTGGGTAACACAGTAACCATCCTTGGTTAGATTAGGGGGTGTGTTATAGTGTTTCCACACACTCTATAAGAAAACATTTACAGGATATGTAATAGCTTGCGATTAATCTATTTTTTGGACATCTACATAGTTTCATCAACTCTGGAATTTACAACTCCATTGCTTCTAGGTTCTGAATTATAACTTCATACTCTAGCTATATTTCTCTTTTATTTTGCCTATAATTTTGTGTCTAAATATTATTTTATAGTATATCTATTAATATTTATGGTTGCCTGGTTTAATATTTTTCATTATGTCAATGTCATCATAATTCAGCCCCATCTGAATCTAGAAGATCACCAGAATTTTGAAATTGCTAACAAATATCGTCAGGTCTCCCTACGTTGGGATTCCACAAGCCTTTATATCTTTTTGCTTTTCTTCTCTATTCAGTTTAATCTTAACATTAAACTATGAAATATGTTATCTGGTTTTCTCCTGTTTGCAGTCCCTTTCCCCTAGTTGGACCTTGAAGCATGTCAATCATATAGCAGAAAATTGATATGTATAACTCAACAATGTATACAATTAAGAAGATTTTGGACTTGAAGCATTTGAAGAAATTTCTAATTTAGAGGCTCTTCCTACTCACATATTCATCTTCTCCTTCACTTTATTTTTGGGATGGATCTAGAATCAAATCCTTGGGTGGTGTGCTTCGCAATACAAAGGAAGCACATTTGTATACCCATGAAAGGTAACAGAAAACAAAACTATATTTATATGAAATTTCATAAATATTTTTTCAAATATATTCCTAACATTTTGATTTTACTAAGTATCTAGAAAATTTCAAAATAAACATTTGAAAATTTCCAGGGTGACAAATGTATCTTAACTCTTTTGAGTATGGCAGAACCTATTATATGAAGGGAAATATCTTCATGTGTGACATGGGTAGGGCTACTAAACTGTTGTTTACCTAGATGTGCTAGATTACATTTCTGGTATGTAGTTGGGAGCTAAATTAGGTTGCAAGCTATCACACACATAACTACAAATCTGTCATAATCTGACAATAGAAATCATATCAGTTAGAGCAGCAAGTAAGGCATCTGAAACGAGCTTAGTGTTCTAACTGTTGGACTTGCTTCTCTGACTTGGTCAATCTATGCATTTGAGATTTTGTAATTTTCCAATAACAATATGTTCCCTAATTGTAAACTGCTTGCTACTAATTACAAACACATTTGTCTAATGTACAAATTGAAAGGAAAGTATGGGGAGAACCACCTTTTGGGGGAGGTCTACATGAGAAAGAAAATCTCACCAAAAACCTCAGTCTGCCATGACTTTTGTTTTCCTTTGAACTCTACTTTGGGCATTGTCTAATGAGAATGCCTAGTGTTCTTTTGCATCTCAGGTATTCCAATGTGTAAAAATCTAAAAACTCAACAGTTGATCCAATGCGACACCATGGGTACAAAATCTGCATAGTAGGTTGCCATAGTTTAAGATAGGGCTAGGAAAGTCAATTTTGATTGCACATTAGCATATACAACAGATAATTTCAAGCTTCTTGTTGGCCCTTGAATGTATATTGTAACATTGAATGGAATAACTATTTTCTTTTGATATTAGGTTATTGTTTTTAGCCTGGTAACAAGAAAGTAATAGGGAAATAAGTTAAACTGAAATTGTGATGAGACTTGGTCTAATGAACACGTGAACTATATACTAAAATTGTAATTTTTATGTACTTTAGTAGGCTTTTAAATTGATCCTTCACCCACTTCATTGTATTTTATTGTAAGACGCTATCAACTTTGATCACACTCCACACACTTTTGTACCCTAGATATAGTAATGCAAACAAGTGCAAACTATGTATACAGTTCTGGCAATCTTCTTTCAAGCTTGCCTTCTTGTACTTATTTTTGTGTGAGTATCTCCTTACATTGTTGATATTGTGCTCCTATCCAAATTATATCTCTAAATATGTTAACTTGATTAGTAAATAAATTGACTATGGAGTTTAGGCATGGTGTGCCAGATTTCACTACCCTGTTTCTCTAACATGAAGGTCATCACTCAAGTTTCTCACCTTAAGGATGAGGATAAATGTCATAGCTTCCCAGTTTGTGTTCACTCTCGTTCAAGCAAGACGAGAAATACAATTGTATTTTCAACTTATACTCTTCACATTCATGCAAAAGTGATTTCCCATGACAATGTACCCATCCTTAGATTGTTAAAGCAAATTCACTTACAGAGCACATTAGCATCTGTATTTAACAATCGAAGAACATTCTATCCAAGTAAAACACATCACATGGAACACTGAGAATCAATGCAAATACGCATTTCAATATTTCATTGATGGCAAGTATGCAACACAATCATATTGTTTCTCACATATTCATTATCAAAAGCATTCTATAAATACACTGCAATTACATATCAACTACAAATTACGTATATTACATATATTTTTTCAGCTTCTAATTCTTCAGCTTCCCTCTTGATCTCTTCCACTTCATTTTCCTATTGATCTATTTTTTCTTCCACTCTCTGTAATCTTCAAAATCCCTGTGATGCATCCTTTAACTTGCAACACAACCTTATCGGGTGTTTAGTCTTCTGCAGCCTGTCAGTCTGCAACCTAATCTTGTGGTACAACATGGGGGCCTCCAACTAATTGATCCATGTTTGCTTTTATGTATCAGCTTGATGGCCTAAAATCTAATGTTTCGGTGTTTCCACATGCTTATAACCCCATCTTGCAGTTCCCATAACTTATTTTAATCGACTGCCCTGATACCTAACCCTTTGGAGTTTGTAGAGGATAGAAACCTAACCTTGCCATTCTCAAGTGTAATCCCACAACTTCCTCAGGTATGGAACGAATCCTTAAGGGGCACACTATACCCACAAGATGCTCAAAGAATGTAGAATTTTTATTGCACACATATCTCTGTGCTACACAATCTTGTTACATCCTGTGTTACTAGAGTGCATATTTTTTCATGTGGTCCAAATGTGCCCAATTTTATCATGTGCATTGGCAATTTGTCTCTTAAGCAATAAATTGTGTGAAGTTTAGCTAGGGTCATAATTCCAATATGTCCAAAAAAGGAAGTTTACATATATGCTATAGATTACAGGGAAGAATTATTATTACTAGTGTTTTGCTTTCTTGAAGCAAATTGTGTATGGTCCTCTCTGGTTGAGATACAATGTTTGGAATCCAAGGACAGTTTGACCAGGTTTCACCTGAATATTTCATAATTCATATGTTGTGTATCTATTAAGATTCCACATGTTATTCTTCAGGAAAATGAAATAAAGAATCTGACATTCAGTTATCTTTTAAAGGTCCGTTCTAAGTATTTTCTTGTAAAATTTTCCAAGAAACACTCGCCAAAGCTGGTGGATTGCAAGAAAAAACTCTTTATCAACCTTCTGAAAATAGTCGCAATATTGACTCTCGCACTGATTTTGGTGACCAACAACAGAATTCTTGGAAAAGTCAGGATATTGAAAAATTTCCTCCTAATGGTAAGGTATCTTCCCACTATATGAATTTTTATGGGAGGCAACAATATAATTCATTAGGGGACCAAGGTAGAGTCTGAATCTGAAAAAATATTTCATCTTACATCCAAGGAGCAGAGTTGTTGGAGAAAAAGAGAATCACAAGGATCTGAATAGAATAAGATTTTAGTAAATGCCAAAAAAGGGCATGATAAGAATGAAAATGACAATATCACACATTTAGATCTGGAGAAACTAGGTAGTCATGTGAAAAAAGTTGAGGATCAAACATATCACGAAAGAAATGAGGTAGGCAAAGACACAATCATGTCGTTCCAGCATTAGGATCCAAACATTAATTCAAGCCAGAATGGGCAGATAATATAGTAAGAAGGTTTTCACATGGTAGATTTACTAGGAATCCTAATGTAGATAATCAGGAGAGAAATGTAGAAAAGTATGAGCAAGCAATAGAAAGCAACTACCAGTTGAATTCTAAAAATGTTATTTGGGACTCTTGTGCCAAAAATAGATGTGTTGGGAACACTTTGGTCTGTCAGAAGGGCAATAGTTCAATATCTTTAAATACATTTCCCAATCTGTGACAATTCTCAGAGATATACAAATGATATAAATAGGTCACAATACAGTCAAAATGATTGCACAAGTGTTGGTCAGATAACATGCAAGGGGAATTCTAATCAAAGTGCAAAATCTGGAAGTGATTACACTAAGAAAAGTCCTCAAAGGGAAGATGATTTGAAATCTTAAAGTAATATGAATCACTGGGAGCTAAGTAAAATGAGTACTCGTTTAGGTGAAAGTTCTCGAAATGATATGCTAAGAATGCCCCCTAGGCACTTGCTCCAGCAAGCAGTAGGAATGGATTCAATGAACCAGTGGCATGCAGAAAGTGTTAAACAAGACTCATTTTACTTAGGTCCCAATGATTGAGTGCTGGTTTTGGTGAAAGTTCTGGAAATGATATGCTGAGAATGCCCCCTAGGTACATGCTCTAGCAGGAAGTAGGAATGGATTCAATGAACCAGTAGGATGTAGAAAGTATTAAACAAGACTCATTTATAAGAGGAATAGTGCGGATGGATTCTCAAGGGAAAAAGGCTCCTGAACAAGTAGACTTTATGCATTCAAAGGTGGTTAGGACAGGTTCACAAAACAATACTATGAATGCATGGGAGGTATTAAATTTATTCACTTTATTTAGACTTGAAAGAAATATCTAATATATGATTATTGTGGATCCTTGTAAGAAGTTCATTTTCTCAATATTGTGCATCCTTTTATCTCAACTGAAAATACTTTGGACTTAGATTTATATCATATGCTCAATTTGTTTGCAGCCCTTTTGTAGTTAGTAGCTGTTTCTTTTGCAGGATGTTTTGAATTCAAATTTGCAAACCAATTTAAGAGAACATCTGGGAGTAGGACATTTGAGGGACTTTTCTATAGGTTGTTCTTCTGAAAACTCATATGTATTTGAAAGCCCCACAAACATATTTGGTTCAAACAAACCATCATATTTATTAGGGAAAGGTTTTGGTTCATGTTTTGTTATTAAGTAATTTGTCTATTTGTTCTTCCACCAACTTTTAATAGTTTTCTATATTACAATATACTAAGATGTTCAATTTCTGCATATAAACTTTTTCTGTCTAGCCAAAATGTTCTTGACCTTCTAAGAAAATCAAATAATCGAAATGAAAGTGAAACATTAAAGCACACTATATTTAATGAGCAGAATTCATCTATTGACCCCAACGAATCTGCTTCACCTTATGTTTCAGTTACTCATTTTGGTCATAACCAGTCATCAAACCCTCTCTCTCCTCAGGGTTTTGGACTTAGACTGGCTCCACCAGCCCAACTATTATGAAGGATGCAAAATCGATCTTTACAAACAAGTGCACCTATGCAAACTGTAAATGTAATATTGGATAGGTAGATCCATCCATCAAAAGGAGAAAGTTCCCACAAGAGTGTAGCTTTAGAAACTCATCAAGATTATTTATCAAAAGTAGGTGATGTGCTACCACAACTAAAGGAAAAATCTTGGAATTAACCACCTCAACAATGCCATTAAGGGTTCCCTCTAGATCATCACCAAAAAGTGTAAAAGAGAATGATGTAAAGTTGGACAAACCACCATACTTCACAACCTACGATATTCATCCTTCAACTCAGTTACAATATATTCAACACCCAAATGCCAAAGGACAACTTATATCAATTCCTCAATCAACAGTTCCACGTGAGTCACCTAAAGACAAGCCAACATGTAGGGTAACATGATCTCCACTCATCTACTTCAAGGCTCACAAGATGTAGCTATTGTAGGGAAAATAATACCAACTTTCCATTTAGCAATGTTGTCTACAGTTTCTTCTTTAAATTCTGTAATAGAAAGGGAAACTCAGATGTAGGCCTCTCTCACCCCCTCAACTCGACCTTTTAGTCAAATCAATTAAAAAAATTATTTACATGTTCAAGATGGGCTTGGCAGAAGCCATCAGTTTATGCTTGTAATCATGTTGTTTGTTTAGGTTTCTCTTTGTGATGGCCCCACCATATCATCCACTCCAATTTTAATTTGGGGGTTTCTTAAAACTAAAACAATTATCTAACCATCATGATTGCACACACATTTTCCATGCTTTATGGTACGATAACCCATGTGATTATTAAATGAGCTAGAGTGGAGGAACCCTAGATCTAGAATGTAGCTAGGGTTCTACAAGGGGTGCCAAACTACTGGCCACATCTTTCACTCTTTGTGCCATTATCAGAGAGGCCCATCATTTCTCTTTGAAACTATTTTGTTGATTTGTTGGCTTTTCAAGCCATTTGACTCTACCATGACTCATGAGAGAGGCCTTGTTTTAGAGGAGATACAACGTTGGATTCTATCATAATACTATATGAGTCAGTTCTTGGTCATTTACACACTATCCATATCTTCTTATACTACCTTAGGAGTACTATAGGGGTCAAATAGGAATTCCCTCTCTCATTAACTCTCCTTGGGTTCTATATCGATGAGATGGACTCCTTTCTTAAGAGCACATATAGGATGGTGTTGGTTTTCTTCTACCCAACATCTTGATCTCCTTGATTTTAGTTTTCAACAACACGATCCTCTTGGCACCTCACTTAAGGGGTTGTAGAGACAAATTGATGCCTTATCCAACTCTTGTGATCTTTTATAGTTGACATTTGAACTTAGTGAGACTAAGGTTATGATCTTCAGCATGTCTCAACATGCTCTCTTCGACTACCATTTTTACATTGGAGGGGATGGGATTGATATTACTACAACCTACACATACTTGGGGGGTTAGATCTTAGGAGTCTAGCTTAGCTTGAGGCATGCTTTCTAGCCCCAACTTAATAAGGAATATGATTTTCTTAGATAAATAAATAGCTCTCTAGGACATCTCTTTCAAGATGCACCTCTTTGGACATGATCATTAGAGCCATGACCTGTTATGGCTTGAAGGTCTGGGGACCTGGCTTGCTTTGGGTTGATTGGGATAGGATAGAGAGATTCTAAATCCTTATATTACGATGCTTCATCTGCTACAAACATGCAATTCCTTAATCTATCATTTAGGTGGAGTTCAGGGTATTGTTTCAATAAACCCCTCCTTGGTGTAATTGTTATGGGTTCTTCTTAATTGCTTCAGTTAGTGGCCATTTCTATCAATCGACTTGCCCTTTTTCAGGTAATATTTAGACACTCTAAGTCAACTCCTACTATCTAAATGAGACTTAACCTAGGAGATTAGAGAGGATATCTACAAGCTACATCAAAATCAATTGGATTTCCCTCCTTGAGGGTGTTAGCTTGAATATTTCATTTTATTATTTTGAGTATTTTATGTAGCTAAGCTTCTTCTTAAAAAAAAAATCAGTCCATCTATATCTATTTTTGCATGTGATTGATGGATAGTCTCTTCCTCTTTGAGTTCTATTGGAGCTGATTCTATTGATATTATTACATGTGAGGCTATAGACTATGAATCCATACTCACTGTTGTAAGCATATGGAAGAGAAAATTACGTTCAGCTTCCTGTGCCTGAATTTGTCAAATTTTTTGTAACATAATTCTCCATTACCAAGGCACATACATTGTTGTGGATGTCCTCTTGTTTATTCACTTTCCTTGTTAGTGAAAAATTTTATATACTCTTACCTACTATGAATTACTCATGCCTCAAAATCCTTTGAATATCGTAATATATGTGAAGAGGGAAATGCGTAGGATAGTTATTGTTGCCAATGTATTCATACATCCCAACAGTAGTGCCAATTTTAAATTTCCATGTTGAATTGGTCTCTTAAGGAGCAACCACATGTCTAGGGTGAGATAACAGAGAAAACTAAAGAGTCCAAAATCATAAACAGATTTACCAAAAGCATAAGCCTTATTCCCAAACTTAACCACAACAAACATAGAATTGGAAAACTATATATTTTCTTGTAGCCTAATCTCAATGACATAGTATTGTTCATAGAGGGCAAGGGAACAAATGATCCAGTGAATGTTGCGTGAAAGGAAATTCACAAGTTTTCTTGGTTCCTTCTAATGCAAAGAACAATTTTCCTTGAAAAGGAACCCCGATACACAGACACTACAGACCCTCTGATGAATGCATTTCCTTTAAAATTCAAAGCATGAATACAATATTTGTGAAGGCCACAATGACTGGTCTTGGGAGAATTTAGCTCTAATTTGAAAATCAGAGGCTTCACTTGGGATTTGATGGTTCTTTGGAATCAAAGGTTGAGCCTATGGAATTCCATTGGGTTGAATTGCAAACCCAAGTGATCAACAGTGATGATATTCATAATCCCACCTGCATAAATTTTCACTAGCGTTATGAATTGATTAACCCAATGCCACTTTCAAACCAAAATATCTGAACATACGAGGTGGATGAGGAGAATATGATTGCATGTTATGAATTAAAACATGACTTACCACATTTGGTATAGGGAAGGCATGCAATGTTTGATATATACCTTCGATTTGCACCATTGTTGACAAACTCCATCAAAATACCTCCATGCCTTTAATTTATCAATCTCATAGTTTTTCAAATTTCATTGGTTGTTTGTCTTTATAGGTTTGCAAATACCTCGATATTCATATCTGACATGATGAACTCATAATACCCAGCTAATACATGATATTCATGATATCCACTCAGATATCTCCTCTTGCTAGCACAAAAAAAATCCTATTCTATTTTCCTAAAGACTAGAGCAAAGAACACACATCTAGCATTCTACCACTTGATTCTTCTCAAATGCAAATTTGAGCCTTGAGGAAAATTTGGCTACAACATGTAACTTCATTCAATCTTCAATGAAGCATAAATGGTCCATAAAAACTAGAAGCATGAGTAGAAACAAATTATACTTATCAATACAGAGAAAGCGTATGAGATAATTGTCATGTAGCCAAAGTAAATAATACCAAAGACAAGGTAAGTAATCTCCATCTTGGTGAAGAAGTAGAATGTAGCATACAAGAATAGGTAAAGTGTAGATGAGCCTAAGGTTAGATAAGCTCTCGACCACCAGTGGTAGTCCTCACTACACAACTGAAAGTAGCAGAGGACAATAGTGATCTCTGCACAAGTAACAATAAGGATAACAAAGACAATGAACATAAACCCAAAAATGTAATCAAATTGATGCAACCAAATAAATGTTTATATGAAGAATAATTCAATGAAAACTGCACCAAAGGGTAATATGCCTCCAATGAGTACTGAGAAAACTAGTTGCATGTATCATGCCTTCTTTGGAATTTACCTGGGAATTTTATTTATCTTAACATGATCTTCAATTACAGGTTTCTTGTAGCCAAAATAACTACCAACAAAGACCAAAGACACAGATATCACAAACAATAAAAATACCAAAGTAGCCATTGTCCCAATTGGTATGACACCAAAGGGATCTTTACCCTAAATCAGTGCATTGAGGACAAAGAAAATTCCAAAAAACAATGCCAGGGAAGATGAATGCAGTCCTCAACATGTTTGTTTTCCATTCTGTGCCCTTGAACATATTATACATATGACCAGAAGAGTAACCAACAAACAAACCCATGAACACCCACAAGAGAACCATAGCTATCATAAGTCCACCACGATGGGATGGTGAAAGAAATCCAAGCATGGAAAATCTCATTGTGACAAATGTCATCTAGTTTCTTCTTCAGATTCATCCCATGTCTCCACTTGATTGCAATTTGAGATTGTAAGATAATTCTCACTTACCTAAAATCCGCATAAGGTCAGTTCCTGGATTGACATGATCTATTGTTGCCCATTTAAGGTCTTCGTCAACCTTTTCATGCCTCACAAAGGTTAGTCATTAATGTCTTAGATAACCCTGTAATCTTTGCCATCGACTTCCTCTTGCAATGGGATTGTAGAGAGTTTCATCCACAAGTTTTCACCTTGTTATCACTGAGATAATAGGTTTGTGTTATGTGTGCCTTCATTCTAACATGTATAAGCCAATCGACTTCTATTTGATCAAATATACTCTAGCATGTGTTGTTTTGATCAATCTCCCAACTACCTTTTTCAAGTGTAATGTTTGACTCGGGTTTGACTTTGAAGGTAGATGCATAGGCTTCTTGAGGAAGATTCAGGAATGTTAACATAATTATCCTTTTTGCAACCCTGTTCTATTCCCCTGTTTAACATGTGATACATCCATATATCTCGCAAAGTATTATGAAGGCAGGGGATATGTGAGGGATGTATGTCACATACTCAAGAAAAGGCAACAAACTACCTTTAGTTTTACATGCCAATAAAGAGATGTACAACATTTGTTATGGTTGCAAGTGCTACCATGGTGGTTACATATTGCTCAATACGATGATGTATTCAAACTTTGACATGAGATGGTTTGCTGCAGCACTACTTTATGCATGTGCGTTAGTATAGTGGTCTTATACATTAGTCTATGTTGTGTGTCAATAGTTCCATGTGCTACAATAATACATTATGTGTCAGGTAACACATTAATGGGCTACAACAGGTGTCTATGGAAACCATTTTAACACAAAAATTGGTATACCACCATTACCTTGTGTTACAATAGAACTCTTTTTACTACCAGCGAGTGTTTATGTAGTAGTGAGGACATACATAGACTCTAGTGATAGAGCAACAATACAATAGAGGATCCAACAATCAATTAAGAGGCTCACAAACTATGCCAGGCCAACAATGCTCCAACACAATGAAAATTCTTTCACAAAACTAAGTTACATCACCACAACATAATAAAAACATATAATATTTATTAAAATGTATGGTGTGTGAACTATTAAGGTTTCATGTGAAATGAGTACCATATTATCATCTTTAAGGTAGGGAGATCATGTAAAGACTATACATGAAGCCTTTTTGAGGCATCAATTCACTTTCTTAATAGTTAATACCTGGTGGCCTAGTTTTATACCTCTTGTTCCATATCAATGTCAAGGAGTTTTGTATATTGTTTAACCCAATAATACCTAACCTTATTACAATTTGAAATTCATGGGTTTAATTCTTTAATTAACAAAATACCTAAACAGATACAACATTGCAGTTTGTTCCTTACCTAGATAGTTAATGAAACATTAAGAAAAATGTGACTTAAAATGGGCATTGGGATCAGGTTTCAAAATCTCCTTCCAACCACTGATAGACTGCTCAAATATACAACTATCACCCCCTAACAAAAGAAGCCTATCCCAATGACTAGCTCACTAGATACTCTAGGGATTTCAGAGATCTTTGACCACCTCCACTCTTCAACCGAGATAGAGGCCCCATGGGAGTTGCCACCTGGTGGCTGAGCGTCATTAGGAGCATTACCCTCGACATGCAGATCACCACGTTTGATTATGTTGCCTTCGTCTTCCATATTCTGCTCGCTGCCGTGGCCGCCCTGGGAATGCTCCATCGGGGTGTGCTCTGTAACATTAGGCTGAGCCTCTTCCTTCGAGAAGATGATGGTAATGCTGGCCGATATAATAGGCTTGTTGAGGCTACTTTGAAACTTAAAATGGGTGGTCTAGAAAGTATTATGCAGGAAAGGTTTGCAGGTAGTGCTAGGCTGAGGCAAATTTTCTTGAGATGAGGGCGGGGAAGCAGGAGCCAGAGTCTTATCAGCCGAATGAACAGTCTGAGAACGCCCATGACCACCACGACTTCCACCATAACGGCTTCACATGCGATGGCATACCATGGTCAGGCTGCGAAGGGAGAACATTGCAGAGCAGGTAACTAAGGATGGGATATGAGACAACTTGAGGGGAAGCCGAGCAAAATTCAGAGAGTAGAGCTGGGCCTGAGAAAAGGAAAGCTTAATTCCAGCAACAATAGCCCCCCAGAGCTAAAAACTGATGGTTGCATCTGTTCTACTGTAGAAATTCTTAGTCTGAAGCGAGAAATGGCAAGAGGGCAAGGAGTAGATAATGGAGAGGAGAAAAAAATGTGCCATGAATAAAACCACAGGAGTCTTGTCTCGACCAGAGTGAACAATTAAGTCGAAATGCAGGCGGACCTATTGTCACCTTGTGTGAGCTTGCATGAGCCGTGAATAAACGTGGACAAATGTGCAATCTTGCCGCAGGCAAGGCCAAACACCAGTGCTGTTGAAAACCTTCTTTAATAAGCATTTAATTCACCCGCATCCGAGTATGTAGATTCTGCTCTTAAGGCTCTTAGAGTGGAAGAATTAATGTGTAAAAAATAGTCCCACAAATTTTCCAATTTTTTACTCAGTGATAGAAATATTTCATGCACTCTTCATGGGTCACCTGACTCCCAGATATCTAACTCAAAATCCAACCATCCCAGGTCAATGTGTTAATGATCAAATACTCAAAAAAATAGCTCAAAATTTAAAGTTGTCAGATCGATGTGGAACCTAAATGAACGCATAGTGCTCATCATCTTGAATCCTACGCCACTTGTTTTTCACAAAAAAAACATTGTATGCTCCCAGAATCATGTTCTGTTCACTTTCCTAAACAGGGGAATTTTTGAAAAAAAGTGACAACCCTGTTAGGAGTCTGTACTGCTGACGTGGCACTAACTGGGGAGGTGTATGTGGTAGGTTGAATGGTCAAAATTCTTTGGCAAATCATATTGTGCCAAGTGGCACATTACCATTGGTTCAAAATTCGACGTTTTGATTGGCTGGATTTGTTGGGTTGTGTAATATTCTTTCCACGACTAACCTACGTAGTGAACCGGGGGGTTAGAGGCCTCTACGGGATTTGGGGCAGCGCCCCGAGAAATTTTTTTTTGGACCCTATATTAGGTTGGGCGAACCTACCTATGGTTTTCGGTCCATGGTTTTGGACGCGATGGTTTTCGGTCCATGGTATTGGATGCTTCGGCATGTATAAATATGTATTGTAACATTTGAAAGGCAATATTAATTGAAAAATTCAAGCTGGTTAGTTCGGTTTTTGAGATCCAGTGGGAATCTCTGTGTATATGTGTTTTATGTGTTATGCTCTCGCATTTTTATTTTTTCTGTG
>APFE030331607.1:67123-92344 GCA_000404065.3 Pinus taeda | reverse complement strand
GGGGTTCGGGGCAGCACCCCAAGAAATTTTTTTTTGGACCCTATATTAGGTTGGGCGAACCTACCTATGGTTTTCCGGTCCATGGTTTTGAACGCGATGGTTTTCGGTCCATGGTATTGGATGCTTCGGCATGTATAAATATGTATTGTAACATTGAAAGGAATATAATGAAAAATCAAGCTGGTAGTCTCGTTTTGAGATCCAGTGGGAAATCTCTGTGTATATGTGTTTTATGTGTTATGCTCTCGCATTTTTATTTTTTCTGTGATTTAGAATTCGTATGCAGGTAATTTCTGTACGGGGTTAAAACCTACAGATTTCTCAAGAATTCCAATGAAAGCTTTATTGGTATTGCTTATGGTTAAAATATTGTCACTTCTATCCCTTTACGTGGACAACATAGTTCAACGTAAGATGCATAAAATTATCAAAGAGTATAACCTAAATGGTTAGTTCTGATGGATATATGCACAAAAGAATAGACTACAAAATGGTGAGTTGTATTGCTACCTCACAATGACATTATTTTTTTGAATTATACTTGAATTTCATTAATAATAACCTAGATTTATATATCGCTTTTAACACCAAATTAACATCACGGTAAACATACGAATATCCCATTAAATGTGACTTAAAGATGATTCAAAGAATATAGCCTTTAGCCTAAGCACGCGACGGAGTAATTTGTGATGTGTGAAATTTTATTAGAGGCTTTGTTTGTTTTTTTTTTGTTTTGGTTAGAAAATGGTTTTTTCTTGGTTTTATGTGACTTACAATTTATCATATGTAGCATGTTGACAAATGTGAAATAATAATGTGTGACATTTATCTTGCAAAAATTGATGCTAAATGAAAGGATACAGAGTTTAGCCAAGCTATAGTCTGCTTTGGTAAAGGCAAAGGAACATCTTAAATAGGTTCCTAAGAATACACCATATACAGAGTTTGAGCATAAGTATTATATGGATTTTCCTTTTGAAGATTTGTTCGTTTTTCTATCCAAGATATCACAGCAAGAAAAATACTGATATTGTAGAAATTGTTTGAGGACCTCATTGAGTTCTATTTTTCTGATGTCCTACTTGATTGATACCTTCTCATGGCAAGAAGACTTTAAATATGAATTAATATGTTCCTAAAACAAATCAAATTCAAAGTTTATAGATATAAAATATAAAAACAAATGTTAATGCCTTCGTTTGATTGTTAATTGACTTTGGTGTGGGCAGGTTACAAGAAATGTGATTGGAAAAAAGATGGGAAGACAATGCGGAGCATGTCTTGGATATGATTCATTTGTTGTTAGAGATCCATCACGCACTTGCATCATTGACTTTGGAAATGTTTCTAGCAGGGAAACACTTTTTTTATAATTGCAATGTTCATTCCATGATATCCTCCCTTTATTGTTTGATTGTATTTTGAACGTTTCTTTTGATTTTTTTTTGTCTTTTAACTATGAAATTGAAAATACTTGGTATCATGTCCATTTAAACAACAACCAAACCTTGAAGATGAAATTAGTATTACACGATATTGTATGAAATCATTTTAGTTGTTCTGTGTTAAAATATTTTCATGACTATTAGAAAAGTTTATTTTCATGTTCTTATTTGAGCACATTTTTACATATTTTACCAAGTTCATGTGTTAGAGAATGAAACGTTGTTGCAAATAAAATGACGAGGATTAGACATCACACCTCAGATTATTTGTTTTCACAAGTTATCTAGAGCTTGAGATTTTTAGCATGTAACTTAGTTGACATGATTGTGCCTAAGCTTTCCTTGAAGGTAGAATACTAAGTTACTAAGGTGTTTTTTTCTATGGCGACATTTTATTTGCTTTGTTTATACAGGTCATCTAGCCACATAGTCGCCATTATCGCCCAATTGAAGAAAACTTGTTCGAGTTTCTTACTTTTATGGGGAAAAATGGCTTTGACATTGTTGATGTTCAGGTATATGTTGTATAAATCCTTTATAGCCTACTTTGGTTTATATTCTAGTATTCATCGTATTTCATGTCTTACACTATGCATTGTATTTTTTTATTTTTATTTTTTCGAAAGGAAACTCAATATTGATGGTAAGTAGAAATTGAAGAAAGAGGAGAACAAGAACATTGGAGCGACAAATGCGAAAAGAGAGAGATAAGAGAATTGGTCTAGTGATATCCTCAGAGCCAATATCTCACATAAGACACGCATATAGATATCGATGGTAGAATCTTCAGAGTTGGTGAATTCACCTGTAAATGCCTTGGCAACACAATAATAATGTTTTGAAGTGATGAAACAATATTTCATGTGTAAATTGTAGTCCAACCAATATTAAGTTTGAAACTCATATTGTAATACTTGACATTTTATATAATATAATTTATATGGTTGTAATTATTTATAGTTGCACTTGCTATTGTTTAGTATTGTAACTAACATATGTAACTTTGTGTTTTCATATTGGATAAACATGCACATTGTATGAAATTTTTTTAATTTAGCCACAAAATAATACTAATTAATTTATGTTGATTAATAATGAACACATAAAATCAATTTAAAACTGCTAAATTAGTAGTTTATAATGATTAGTGATGAACATAAATAAAATGAATATACGACTAAATTAGTCGTTTATAAAGATTATTAATGAAAGTAAATGAAATGAATATAAAATACTACATTAGTCATTTATATAATGAATATGAAACTACCAAAAAATAATAAATGACTACTGCAAATGATAAATTTGTGATTACAAATTACGACTAAATTGTGCATATATATGACTATTAGTAGCTAATTTATAGTATCTTATAACACAACCAAAATTTAGTCATATTTATCTAGTAATTAATTGGTTTCAAACAGTGACTAAAATTTGCATATATATGACTATTAGTAGCTAATTTACAATGTCTTATAACACGACCAACATTTTGGTGATATATCTTTAGTCATTAATTGGTTTTCTCGAGTGATCATTTAGTAATATATTTTGTTGTATATTTAGTCATTAATTGTGGAAATTAACGACTAAATCAATGACTAAATTAATGACCAAATTTATGAATAAATATAATACTAGATAATAAAATTGAGACAACCAATTAATGACTAGGCTAAAAACGACTAAAAGTTGGTCGCATTATAAGATATTGTAAATTAGCTACTATTGGTCACCGACTGAAAAATAGTCATTTATATGTAAATTTTAGTCATTTTTTTTGTAACTAACTAGTCATTTTCTACTAGTGTGCATATTTCTTTCCACATTGAGTGTATGACTGGAGACAAAGTTAATGAGTCGCTTCCAATCTAGACAAGAGTTCTCGGGGTGATTCTCTTCATGAAAGGAATAGAAGTTAGGATCTGCGCATTGTTAGAGTTGGAACACAGGCTTCTACGTAGTTTTTGAAGTGAACTAGTTGTTGCTTGATGAGTCATTTGATGAACTATTTTCTTGTCTCTGTCTGGGTGGATGGTTGCTTGCAAATGTGTCCATTTTTCGTTGTTTGAGCTCAAACACTTCCATACTTAAGTTCTTGACAATGCAAGTGAAGGTCTCAATATCGGTTGCTTCCCTGTCTCTACCTTTGCTCGCCATTTCTTGGGGCTTCCTGCTCGCATCCTTGGAGTCCTTTGTTGATTCATCATCAATGATGACTACGATTACGCACAGGTCTTTTTCAACAGCAATAGCCTCTTCACAACTTTCCAAGTTTGTTGGTTTCACAACTCGCTTGACGAACTGCGCAATGCTAGTTGGCAGTGTAGATGTGTAATAGTCAACAGTGATGGAGTCATGAGGTTTAGTACCTACTACTAACTTGTTCAAAATATGTGTAAACCTTTGATTGAATTCTTTCACTTTCTCTTATCCCTCCATCTTAAGGCTTCCCAATTCTTTGAGTAGCATGGTTGGGGTCTTTTCATCAACAAATGTTTTGAGGAACATACATTTGAAAGCACCCCACTTCTGTATCAAGTTTGGTGGAAGGTTGTGATACCATGAAGCTACGTGGCCATCCAAGGTACATGGGAACAATCTACATGCTACATCAACATAAAGTACCTCAAGGGTCTACAGTTGTAGGTAGAAGTTGTCTAAGTCATCTTCTGCCTTCACCGTGCTGTCAGGGATGAACTTTATGTTCATTCACTTTGCTCACTTTGGTAGCTTGTGTAGAACAGCCAAGAGAGCCAATGGTCCCTCAGTCATTCAATCAAGATTTGGGTCAGCCATCTCTTCTCCTTCTTCGTCTTCCTCCTCTCTTTCAGAGTCTGATGGTTCCAGCTCTAAGTCTGTTGGTCTGTCTTCACCTCCGCCTCTTTCGATGCCTTTCCCTCTACCACTACCTCCTCTGCTACCTTCCCCTCTGCCTCTTATACTAGAATTCGATCCTAAGATCACAAGAGTGTCATGTTCACCTTGCTGAAAGACCGGAGTTTCCTCTCCATCTTCAATAGCTTTTGTCCAATCTTGAAGTGTAGAAAGGACTGCTTCTTCCACCGATGATACAATAGCTCCTGTGGGAGTGGCTTTTGGTTTCCTTGATGCATATGGAAGATTTCGTATGCCTGGGATTAGTCCAACTGCTTTCATGAACTAGCGAGTGATGGGACAGACAAAGCAAAGTTGATGATATGGAATCTCGTGTTCAATCCTTGGAGGTGAGGAGTAACAAACTACAAAGTCACGTGTAGGTGAGAGGCAGTGTGAGTTACTTCCTTGACTAGATGGTTGATGAATGAGTGTGAGGGGATGTTCACCCATATACAATTGGCTGCCCTCCTTCTAGCGCCAGAAATTTTGACGGTGTTGGACCCGCCAACATTCAGGGGATCACCCCAGTATGAAGTCCCAACTAGACCTCACACCGCTTGGTGTGGGAGTCCCATCTGGTATGATGGCCCAATTTCCATTGTCTTAAGGAATTACCTCAAATATTCCTTTTCGGCACAGAAGAGTGGTCTACTTTTCCCTCGAGAAATGAGGTTCGCGTGCCTGGTGAATGCTAATGTAATTGTGTCAATGGTTCTTTCACTGTAAAGGGAGAGGGTGAGAGTGAGTCCCAATTTGGTTGGGATGAAGTTCCAACTTGGCTAGGAACACACAACACAACAGGACATGAATAGCTTCAAGAGGAATAGTCCACACGAATGTGGCAGTCACAACACATAAGGTAAGATAACACGTACAACACTCAACGAATGAGTCCGAATGAGTGCTACAACAAGTTTTATGTGAAAGGTATGTCTGATGTCCGGGGAGATAGCCACCATAGGCGAGACAATGTTAACAGCATATACAAAACATTTCCATTAACATATTATGTATTACAATAAGTGAAATAGTTCAAGTGTTCAACACAGTTTAAAGAAACATGCATTACAAGTGTTCAAGATTAGTATTACAACAATTACAATACATGTGTTAAAACATGTTGGTATGTTAGCAGGCTTGTAAATTAAGCGAAAGTTACAAGACACATCATTACACCATACATCACTAATCTCGAGTGCGGGGTGTTGGAGCCACTACTTACTCCTCAAATAAAATATTACAGAGTCTCTTGGCTAGGTGGGAGGAGCTGAGGTGAAAAGTCCTTTGCATGTACAAATGAGGGGGGTATTTATAGCCAATGGTGAAACTAACCCTTGTGGTTGTTCAACTACCCTCATGATTTTTTGACTTCCATGAATTTTCAACTTTACATGACTCTTTGTAAAACAAGTGGGACTCTTGGACTTCCACGTTACAATACTTTGACAACATGGCCCACAGTGGAGATGTGGACAACATGACTCATGACATGACTTGACATGACAGTGCTGGTACATTTGTGCTAATGTTAGAGTGCATGTCAAGCTGCAGTGCTACTGGGTGATGGATGTCTTCATGGTGTATCATAGCATTACCTCTGCATGGCAAAGTGTGCAGAGCCTTCGATGGTCATTGGTTCACTTGATGTTTCTTTAGCAATTTGTTCCTTGCTTTCAAGTTGGAAGGCTTGACAGGATCATTTGTTTGCGGAAGGTGCATGTTCATCTGTTTGTCTGTCCGTGAGCACATATTGCATGTTTTGTCATTCATCCATCCACGAACACATCTTTGCATGATCGCCCGTTCACGAGCACATATCCTCGCGTGCATCATTCATCCATCCATTGGTGAAACGGTCCTTCGGCATGTGCTCCCTTCGTTCATCCCTTTCGTTGTCGCGCCATGTTTGATAGTGTACCTGTACCTTTAATCACTCATAACAAGACGACATCAAATCCAAAAACCTCCTAGTCTACCATGACACACGATCTTTTCGAATGTAGGTGACCAGGAGAGGCAACAAGGTTCTGAAGTGGGATGATGGCTCCGGGCACTGCTGATAAAAACTATGTGTTATAGAAATATTTGGGCACATTAACCCAAAACTCATATGTAGATGTATTAGGGCTCATCAACCCCAAAAAGAGTTGTTTCATACCCTAAATGAACATAGTCATATGAATACATCATTCCCCAAAAGTTCCATCTCAGAAATCATCCAAAAACTGCCTAAACTAAACCATATTGACTGCTTCACTAGCAATATGCGATGCATACTTAGTGGTACACTATCAGGGTGTGATGCATACTATTTAGGTCTTCTATAGGGTGTGATGGGTGAGGATGGACAAATTTCCGGGACAGTTTCTTAGTTGGTTTCTCATGGAATCTTCTAGAAACTTCTCCTGTGCCACTTGCCTCTCTGAATTCGCCCAAGGATGATCAAGGGAATTAGAAAATCATCTCCAATTTCCCTATCTCATGGAACCAATTGTAACAAGTGGAATGACTGATGGATGACTCATACCCTTGCAAACATCTATAAAAGGATCTCCCATCCAAGAGATCAGAAGGCTAGAATGTTGTGAATTGCAAGTGTTGATAGTTTGTAATTGAGGAGAGAGTATTGTATTCTTGTTGGTGTGATCTTGCTATTTCATGAGGTGAAGAAGGATTGAAGCTGGGAGGATGGCATTGGATCAGACAACTGGGTTGTAATTCTCCTTTCTATTAATAAATCTCTTCAAGTTTTCTCCCATATGATTTTGCAATTGTGAATGCTATCATTTTGTTCATTATATATCTGATTCTGCAATGTTTATGTTGTAATAGATCATGATGCTTTGACGGTTCTTTGTTGTTGTACTTGTGCAGGTAATCTCCAATTGTGTTAAGTATGGGAAGGAGTTGCACGATTTGCCAAAGGAGAGAGAGATCAAACAAGGGAATAAGTAGAAGTTCCAGGTTGGTTCCGCTATATTTCTTTTATCCATTACACATAGGAAAAATCATTGAATTTTTTTAAACTGTTGTTTCTAGCGTAGCTGCCAAACCTAGAGGGTTAGTCATTCGACAAGACACTAATTTTCCCATAAACAAATTGGAGACTCCACTGGGGAAAGAACAGATGTTTTTTTATTGTTATTGTTTGTTTTATGTTCAATTCCATAAACTATAGACAGAGTCTGAATCCAGCCAGGTTTCTTTTGAACTGCTCTTGCTCTGCAATTGCATAGTAGATGAATGCTGCTTTAGTCAATCTATGGTTTAGTTTATGAATTAAACATTTGACTTGCAATCACATCTAGATGCCCTTTTGGTAGCTCAGTAACCTCTCAAGACATTCCATCATACTTTTCTCATCATTGTTCATCAAAACCAAGCTTGATTTCATTCAAACTGCTCCACATTTGAGCCAAAACCTCTTTCAGTTGCACTCTCTAGACCATCGCACTATCTTCCACTGTATTCCAGTATGCATCCCACATCGTGAGTGTAGAAAGTGTGATGCATATTATTTTATGTGAATCCCAGGTGCAATGATTCACTGAACTCATTGTTCCCATCTAGGACTTGAGGGTTTTGATTTGTTTTCAGTTTTGTTTGGTTGTTTTGCTACTTATGAACAATGCCTCTTCACTGAAGCTTACTTGCATCACTTAGATCAGCCTCCATTACATTAGGAATAGTGAATTTTTCTGTGTATTTTTTCCTCATTTACAATGCTTTGTTGAAAAGTTGCTTTAGTCGATTTGTCGCTTTGATACAAAAAGTGTCGTAATTGTCATTTTTTGTCGAAAAGAGAAGTGTTGTAAATTCTTCCTTCCCTTGATAATCAATTAAAATTTTCTTGATGCATTTGATTTGATTTTCTTACATTCAAAGTGTACAAAGCATTTTTATTCAAAATTGAAAGTGTCGTTTTGAGTCTTCCTTTCTCTTTTTGAAGAAAAATTATCGAAAATGTCATTTTGAGTGCAATATTTTAGATCTTTGTTGCTTTTAGCTTTCCTTTTTGCCTCTTTCACATTAAGGGAAGCGAAAACAAATACATGCATTTGCATTTAGCATTTTTTGATTTGTGTGCAAAAAGATGATTTAGGGAAATGCACTAGTGTGTGCTATTTGCTTTTTTCTTAAAAGCACTTTAATCGTCTTTCCCTAGTAGCTAGGATTTTCATTGCTCAAATAAACAAAGACTGTTTATCATTGTAGATTGCATCTTAGGAATTTCAGATCATCATTACGTAGTGAACCATTGAAAGACAAACTCTAAGCAATATCAACCTTAAAATGAATTTCAATGAACCTAACAATGCTTTGGAACTTAACGCAACATATATAGAGGTCTAGGCTAGTGACATGTTCTGGTGTCATTAAAACTAGTGGCTATCATTTTCATTGAAGGTTGGGTGATTCCTCCTCGTTGATACGACAAGTGCTAGCACGGACTTATGCTCCCCCTACTGTCGTGTATATATTGGGAGACCACAATAGGCTTAAATCCTTTATCCATAGGAAACCAAGTCTGTTGCCTTATTGATCGCAATGCATTGAACACAACATTCGGGAAGATTGACTGTCGTACATAAGTCTTTGGTAATTTCTTTTTAATTTATCACCAAGGTGTATACTGCAGTTTTGCGATTGGTTTGGTAATCCCTTTGTCTAGATTTTCCAGAGTAGTCACTTTCGTTACTTTTCAACTCTCTAAAAGAAAAGGTCCATCTGAGCACTTGTCCTTTCAGGCTCATTAAAAATCGAAGGAGACTAGAGTCATCTTTATATTTTTCTCAACTCTTAAAAAGTGAAAAAGAAAAGTTGTGTCCAAACGTCATTAAAATTAATTGAATTCGGAATAACATCACTTTCCCATTAATTTTTAGTTGATCAAGTAATCCAAAATCATGGAAGAAAGTCAATCAAAACCCCATCGTTCGCGAATATTAGTGAGTCAACCGTCTTTGCCTTCAGAAGCGAAGCCAATCCGCACAAAGTGGTCTTGTTTAATTGAGTCCAGTTCATCTGGTTTATTTGAAACTTTTGTTTGAACATCATCAGAGAATCTAGTTACTCCAATTATTTTTGGTACATCTGCCTTAAAAGAGGAAGTTCCGCATTTACAAGAGGACATTAGAACTGATCCTAGTGTAGTGGTAAACACTTCTGTATCTAAAACAAGTCCATCTAGAGTTGACCCAAAACCCATCTTAGTTCAAACCGAGGCTACATTTGAACCAGTAGTTGTTCAAGAACCTCCCTTTGAGACTGAAGTTCATTTTCCTGAACATATGGACTTTGAGTTTCAGTATTCAGAAGGTATCATCCCTCCAACATCTATCACTGCATAAGCTTTACCTTCTTCGGCTCCAGAAATATTTTGTGGACCTCACAGTCTCCCTCTTCCACCTAGTATGATTGCTATAGAGGAGATAGTAGAGGATCCCCCATCTAGTACCCCATTTCATTTTTGATCTGGGATTCATTTGTATCCTTCTACTCCTGAGTTTGCTCCTTTTAATCCTGCTTCATCGCAAGTTCCTGTTGAATCGCTTGGAGAGCTTTTGGATAAGCTAACCATGGCTAAGCAACCATCAACATCTAGGAATGTGTCATCTGATGCGGTTGTGGCAAAATCTCCTGCTGCTATTCCTACAATGTTTTCTAGTACAGTTGAGTCATATTTATACAATACACAATCCGTTCTAGCTGGTTATCAATCACTAGCTGGAGTCCACTCAGGGGATGCTTCGGCACCATGGTCTACTTCCATTTATTCATTCGGAGTCTCATCTGGTTTTTCTTACATGGAAAATCAACGATTTGATCCTGCATATCAGTATCAATATGGGTAATCCAGTTATCAAAGACCATTATATCCTTTAAACACTGGATTGTCGCCATATGGAGAGAAATATGCCTATTCACCGTTTCCTCCTTTTTCTGGGGGACAACCATATGAGAGTTTCCATCAGTATTCAAGTCAAGCTGGAATTACATCTAGTGGTTGGATACCCATATTGCCAGATCAACTAAGGGTTGTATATCCAACACAACCGATTCAACCTGTCTTGAATGTTACCTCTACACTTGTCGTTACGACTGTGTCGCAAACAAAAGCACAACCTGTTGTGTCTCAACCTCAACCTGATCCTTCTTCCTCGCAACCTCAAATTTCGAGGCAGAAGACTCAAGTCTCTTAGGTTGTGATACAATAGCCACTTGTCTCTGTAGCTCAACCGCAACCTCATGTTAATGCTCCTTTATCTGGAACGGCTCAAGCAGAAACAAGTATTGTCAATCCGCAACTTGGTCAATCTTCCAGTACTGGGCAACAGCAAACGATCCAACAACCATGGCTGGCGCAATATCAACAACTGTAATTCCAACAAACCCAGCCTAAATTTGGACTTGGTTCACAAGCTCAGACTAGATTTGTTCAATATCAAGCCTACTGAGGATCTGGGCAACAAGGCTTTGTACATTATGGACAACCGTGTTTCCAAACCGGTTATCAACAACCACCCTATACTGGTTATGTCCAACAACCTTATCAAGGTTACCAGCAACAGATGCCTTATGCTGGTATGCAAAGACCTTCTGCTCAGGTGATTCCATCTTATCTTGGGTATGTTCCACCCAACCTAAATCAATAGTTACCATTTGTAGCAACTCTAGAACTACTAGATTTGAACCGACTCACAAATGATCCAATTGCATACACCCCTTGGTGGCTGGAGATTACTCATAATCTCCCCTTTGATATTCTTAAGTTCAATGGAAATCCAGGTGAAGACCCATCGAATCACATAATGACTTTTCATTTGTGGTGTTCATCTAACACTCTGAATGATGATTCAATTAGTCTTCGTCTTTTCTAGAGAACACTAACTGGTCTAGCAACAAAATTGTATATTGAATTGCCTAAAGCTTATTTTGATAACTTCACCATTCTTGCCACTACCTTTCTAACGCACTTTCAGTTACCCATTAGGTATGAAACTCGAATAGAACTTCTTACCAACTTTAAACAGACCACATCCACTCACATATCTAATCATATTCATGAGTGGCAGCATCATCATCGAATGGTAAAGATGTTTGTTCCTGATTAGCTTTTAGCTGAGTGGTTTATTAAGTCCTTATTGCCATCTATCACTGAGGACGTGGTGAAAGGAGGAGTTGTCACAGAAGAGCAAGTCATTACTCATGCCCAATATTTATATTTGATCTATACACAATCTGGCACACTCTACGACAAAATTCCTGATGCTCCTAGACCAGCGTTTTCCATTCCACCCCTACTAAATTGAGTAGGGACTCTCATGCCGGTGATGGGGTGATCAATTCCTCGAGCACACAAATGGCGAGAGGACCATTTGGTCAAGCTCTTGCTATTTCTAGTCAAAATTCAAATGACAATTCTCTTGCCTTGGAGATTAATGTCGTGTCATCTGAAAAAAGCAAAAATCCAAAGCAACTAGGGGGCAAGAAGAAGGGGAAAAATAATGAGAAGAAATAGGAGAATTCCACTCCTAAAAAATCATCTGAAAACCCTACTGCGGAAAGAAAACCACCTCATTATCCATGTTTGATATGTAACAAGGAGCATTTTATGAGAAATTGTCCACATCAATTTGAGGTTTCAAAACTTTTGAAGGCTTTGAATGCCTCAGCGGGGTTGATTGATCCTTTTCCGAACCCAGAAACTTATATGGTTGCTACCAATAATGCTTCCACATCCCAAGTGCTTATGCTATCCATCGCGAATAAGAAAAATGATGTTTTGGTATCGACAAGGAATAAAGATTATTGGAATCCATTGTCATTGAACAACCAGGCTATTGATTGACCTAGTGCTTTGACAATGACTTCGCGAGAAGTTTTTCCCCCCATTATTCCTGAATTAACCATTAAGCTGCCAAAGGGAGTCGTACATAAATTAACATTTAATCCTCGTGCTTCAGCTTCTCAGAATTATAATATAGTGGAGGATCTGGCTCAATCACCATCTGCTATGTCGACACTTGAGGTATTGCAAAATTGTCCCTCCCAAAAGCAGGCTTTGTTATCAGCAATAGGTGGGATCGATCCAACGGATTCGAATCTTGTAGTCTTTAATCATGCTAGATATACACCAAAGTTATTGGCCCAACTCACTTTCCTTATACAAGTAAAAGCCCTCAATAAAAATGTTCACCAAACCATCATTGATGAGGGGGCATTTACCTATATTATGTCAATGAGTCACTGGAAAACTCTTGGTTCACCACCCTTGTCGCGATCACCAACAACATTAAAAGATTTCGATGGAAGAACGTACACTCCATACGGGATTTTAAGTAACTTACAAGTTGAACTGGGGGGAAAAACAATGGATATTGAAGTCGAGGTCGTTGATGGACTCCTTGATTACAATATTTTAGTAGGAAGGCCCTAGGTTTATGCTATGGTTGTGGTTGTGTCTACATTTTCGAACGATTGCATTTTTCTTCAAAGGTGGAATCATAGTTGTTGACCAACTAACCTTTTTTGTTAATAGTTCACAAGCTACTGGAATCATTCCATTGATCCATGGAAATTCACAATCACTTCAAAATGTAGTAGTAGACCTCCTAAAGGATCCTTCCTTGATGGGTAATTTCTTCCATCTCCATCTAGTTTTGTGGAAGTGGCCATAGTGGAAACCTGCAACATGATATCTTCTACATCATCTGAGTTTAAGAAGAGTTCCGACTATTTTGATAGGGAGGATCATCATGAGGCATTGCTACCAAGCCCCATAGAATCTGTAGTAATCAATATTTTGGGCTTGTGTAGCAAACCCGAATCCGCAATCAACGAGTGTTTTGGTAGATAGGCCTTTAGAATATGGCACCTCTTCTGATCCTTGGTCTCGTATACATTCTACAAACGAAGGAATCATCCAATCAATGATGATAGGAGAGACGCTGTGGGAAGATTATCATCATCATTCCCACCTTCGAGATGACAATGAAGATTATTCAAACAACCTCAATCACCCTTCAATTTTTGATTTTTTATTAAATTCTGTAAATACAGTAGATTCCCAGCAAAATCTGTCCAACATTGAAGAAACTATCTCCATTAATATTTTGATCAAACCTAATATTGTAGAGAATATTCAAGTCGGAAAATATTGTTCTCCATTAGAACTAGATAGATACTGTGCTCTTTTTCGTGAATTGAGAGATGTTTATGCATGGTCTTACGAAGAACTACCAGGCATTGACTCTAGCATTGCTGAACATGAAATCAAGCTGTACCTAGATATTAAACCAATACGACAATGGCTTCGACCTGTTCATCTGAAGAAGGTTGCTGCCATTAAAGCAAAGGTTGAAAAACTTTTGCGTGTTGGCTTCATTTACCCTATGCCTCTCACTGATTGGGTATCAAATATTGTTCCTGTAATGAAAAAAAAGGAACGATCAGAGTGTGTGTCGATTATAGGGATGTAAATCAAGCATGTCTGAAGGACAACTATCCTACACCCTTTATCAACCAGATTATTGATGAATGTGCCGGATGTGAAATCTTTTCATTCATGGATGGATTTTCGTGCTACAATCAAATCAATATCCACCCACAGGACCAGTCAAAAACTGCATTTTTATGTCTGTGGGGCACATTCGCATATTGTAAATTACCTTTTGGTCTAAAGAATGCAGGGGAAACATTTCAGAGGGCAATGAATTATGCTTTCGATGACATAAAACAAATCGTTCAACCATATCTCGATGATTTGCCTGCTCATTCACGAAAACGGATTGATCATCCGCAACATTTGAGAGCCATATTTTTATGTTGCCAACACTACAAGATACAACTCAATCCACACAAATGTGTGTTTTGTGTTGGTTCTGGTCGACTGCTTGGTTTTTTAGTTTCTAAGGATGGAATTCGACTCAATCCATTAAAGGTTCAGGCAATTCTTGACATACCTCCACCTTCAAATTTGCTTCAGATTCAGAGAGTCCAAGGAAAGCTAACTTTCTAAGGAGGTTCATTCCAAATTATGTTGAGCTCGCTAAAGGTTCTACATGTATTTTGAATAAAGGGGTACCCTTCCATTGGGATCAGATCGCGCAAGCTTCCTTTGATGCTCTCAAAGATTCCCTGATAAAAGCATCATTAATGTATGCTCCTGACCATCAAAAAGACTTCAACCTGTATCTCGCCACTGCAGATACAACCATCGGTATGTTTTTAGTGTAAGAAGATGACGGAATTGAACATCCTATATATTATTTAAGTCATAATCTTAATGATACAAAAAACAAGTACTCTTATGTTGAAAAGTTGGCTCTAGTAGCCGTTCAAGCAGTACAGAGATTTCGACATTATATACTCCTTCGCAAAACTACCATTGTGTCAGATTGCAACCCTATGACATACATTATGTCGCGTCAATTGCTAGGAGACAAATATTCCAAATGGATAGCCATCTTGCAGGAGTTTGATCTAGAATTCATCAAATCCAAATCAAAGAAGTATCTAGTATTTGCAGAGTTACTTTGTAACCTTCCCTCATCCTCCAACGATTTAACATTAGAAGCATCAATCATGGATGAAATTCTGTTTCTAATATTGTCAAATGATCCGTGGTACGGGGATATACTGATCTATCTCTAGACCCAAGCTTTTAGTCCTAACACCTCTCGCTCTAAACAACTATGTACTCGATACCAAGCCAAAGATTATCTGATCATTGGTGATACACTTTATTATCATGGTCGATATAGTTTTACAAAGGTGCCTCATGCATGAGGAGGCCAAAAACGTTTTGAATGATTGTCATTCAGTTGCTTATGGGGGGCATCTATCTGGTTACGCTACTGCACAAAAGATCTTACGAGCTGGTTACTTCTGGCCCACCATATTCAAAGATTGCATACTTGCAGTTAGAAGTTGCCACGCTTGTCATATTTTTGATTGCAAAACCAGATTACCACGTGCACCATTGCATCCAGTCATTGCTATTGGCCCAGTCGTGAAATGGGGCATTGATTTCATGACATGTAACCCCATCTCAGCTAGGGGAAATGAGTATATTATAGTCACTCTCAACTACTTTACCAAATGGGCCAAGGCGATGCCTACATTGAACAACAGTGGCGAAACGGCTGCTCTTTTCTTTTTCAATCATGTAGTTTCTAGATTTGGTGTACCACATGCTATAGTCATAGATCATGGGTCACATTTTCACAATCACATGATGATCGAATTAACTACCAAATTAGGATTGTCCCATGATAGTTCTACTCCATATTATCCACAGGCTAATGGACAAGTTGAGGCAATCAACAAAGTTCTTAAGCGCATGCTGCAGAGAATGATTAGAGTCCATAAACGGAATTTCCATTTGATCATGTACTCAGCTCTATGGGCATATAGGACTTTGGTGAGAAATGCGACTAGATTTACGCCCTTTCAGTTGGTGTATGGTCTAGAAGCAATCTTACCAATTCAGTGTGAAATCTCATCCCTCAAACTCGCAATCAACCTGCTACCCAAAACTTCTAAAGAAGAAGCTCATTTCTTGGAATTAATACATCTGGATGAAACCTAGCATGATGCCCCATTGGCTAACAAAGCACATAAGAAACACATCAAGGTGCAATATGACAAAAATGTTAAGCCTCGTGTATTCTCAGAAGGTGACCTGGTCTTACTTTATGATCAGGATTCTGATAAATTAGGAGCAGGGAAATTTGAACCACTATGGATGGGCCCTTATATTGTTAAACGTGTGTTGGCAAAAGGAGCCTATGAGTTAGTCGATTATGATGGGATTCCACTATCACAGCCCCAAAACGGGTTGTATCTTAAACACTACTATACTTGATTAAGTATAGTAAAACTAATTGTACATACGCTTTTATTGCATTTTTGAGTGTTTTATTTTAGAGTTGTCATTTTGGTTAGGTAATCCACTTCACATTTGTTGCAGATGTCAGAATTTTTGGAACCATTTGTTGGGTATGCCGACAGAGCTAGTCGTAGCATGCAGAACCTATCTTCTACAGCCTGGGCCATCTTTGCTCCAAGGCAAGTTAGTGAGTTTTAGGGGGATATGTATTGGTCGATCGACGAACAACATCGCTAAGTATAGCGCGTTGATTGAACTTCTCTCTGATGCCATTTCACATGACATACGCCGACTCATTGTTAGACTAGATTCACAACTCGTTATTCTATAGCTTATTGGCGTTTATTCCGTTTAGAACCTAGTTATTCATTGTATGTTCCTAAGAGTTAGGATTTTGGAAAGACATTTTGATTTCATTCAATATCAACACATTTCTAGGAACTTAAACACATTGACTGATTCATTAGCAAACTATGTGTTAAATAGATATTTGCAGCATATGTAAAGAAAGCATTTCACATCAACATTTGCATAGGATTTCATCACTTAGCCAAAATAAAACTCCAAAAGTCAAAGTAGATAGTTGTTTAAAATTTTTCATAAAATTTTTTGTGTCCAAAGACAAAATTGGTCATATGACCCAGAAACTTATGGTAAATGCAGAAACAAATCCTAGACTAGTGATGCTGGTGATAACATGTCACCGCCTGTGCTATCATGTTTAGGAGCCTAGTCCAAAGACTCAGTACACCAGTAGTATGGCGTTGTAGCCTCATTGGTAATTCACCCATCCAAACATCTAGAATCCCAAGGATCAATCCCTCTATCTAATCCTGTAGCTATGCAAGGGTCTCTGCTATATCCAAGTCCCTAAGGACTGCTCTCCCTACAACTTCTCCCATTGGAGCATCCTCCTCTCGTGGGCGTGCCACTAGTCAAACTGGTCCAATATCTGCACACACATATGAGTTTGTTTAGTCTTGGTAACATCAAAAACACAAAAACAATATAAAAAATGAAAAAACAAGGATGTGGTCAAATCATTTTATCTATAGCACTCCACTGCTCACCAACTGGTAATGCCAAATCCGGATCGACTCAGAAATCCTTCCTGATATATGAATACTCCGCACACACCATCTCCTGGCAGTTGAACCACTTGAAAAGGCATCTGAGAAGGAGATCTATGACTAGCCATCATGTCTAGCCATAAGGTCCACCCATCTCTACATCCGTGGTTCCCTCGGTGCAAGCAATCCCAGTGAAATGTTTTGAGGTTGCATCAGTGGAATTCTTTCCAAAGCAAAAGAAGTCAATATGGATCCATAACCAAAGTTCTTGGTTCTTCCATTCTTTACTTTGGACAGTTGTAATTTTATGACACGAAGTATCACCTCACACCAATTGAACACCTTCGATTCCAGGCATTCCAAGGCATACTGCATGTAGGATCTGTTCGCTAAATGTAAGGCCACGCTGCCAGCCAATCGAGTAAAGGTAAATAGAATGGTCCTCAAAGGCTGATCAGTAACATCCCAGATATTAATCTTACCATCTCTATTGGGTTGAGATCCATCCCTGCAGAACTGACGGATGTAATCTTTCACAAATTTTCCCCCACGAGCAAATCCTGATAATGAAAGAGGGGCACCACGCCTCGACAAACCCGTCAGAAAATAAATATCCTCGACCATGAAAGGAATAGATTTACCTCTGATCTAGAATACATGGTCAATAGGATCCCAAGAATGAAGGAGATACTGCAACAAACTTATCTGTTGTCTCATGCTAGATATGCGGAAAAACTTCAGTGAACCACAGTTCCTTAGTGCATCCATTGTGCCCTGGTCATGTAAAGAAATCATATCCTCCTCTTCATGTTCTCATTCACACCATGTGACAACCATCTTGATCCAACAAATATCTGAAATGCAAACATTATATGAGTTAGGATCCAATTTTGAGAAAAAAACAAGTAAAAATTTGATGAAAATACACTGTATAAAGTTTCCTTTCTGCGCCCATCACATCTTGCCTTTGAGCAAGGTGAGATGCATACTAACTAGCCTGTTGGCAGCCCAGTATGCATCGCACTTTTCGATGCAAGCTAGGTGCGATGATTGGGGAGCAAAATAATTAAACCGCAGGGGCCCAGAAAAGTGAAAAAACATGCCCATAATTGACAAAAGATGGAATGAAAATGAAGAACTTAAGGATGGCTCCTACCTAGTCCTGATGGCACAGGAAATGGTCCACAGGATCTCCCAAAATCGACTAGTGAAATTTGAGGGGGAAAACCGATTCAGAGCTCCAAAATCCCAAATTTGAAATGAAATGTTAAAACTACTTTTTATGTTTACTTTTCATGTACTTCAAAGTGAAATGTTAGTTTTAGTTCATTTTTCATCCATATATATGTATTTCTAATCAATTTGATGGATTTTTTAGCAGGTTGAACAACTGATGAAAGAATATGATGTACTAAACAGTGAATTGAACATCTTTGACCACCAAGCAAACTTTTTGTCTTCTTTTCGAGCATTGATTCAAAAAATTAAAAGAAAACGGTAGATTCCTCTTTAAACCCTTTTCAGACTCTTTAAACATGAAAAGATTGTCGAGCACTTGTCCTTTCCAGCTCGTTAAAGTATTGGAAATGTTATCCCTCCTGTATTATTTATCCTTTTTCGAACTTGAGGGATTGTTTTACAAAAAAAAACTTATGGAGTTTTTCTTTTTGTCCCTTTTCAAACTCTCTAAACATGAAAATGACCAAGTTATCCTTGTCATTAAACTCATTAAAATAATAGCGACAAACTTGTCCATCTAGACGAGACTGAGTTTCACTGTCGCTAGACTTGTTAAAACATCAAATAGCGATGGGTTTGCTCGAAGGGCGAATTATAGAACAAGCATATGTTATCCTCCTCAAGCTTGAAAAAAATAAGAGGTACTGGTCAACAATGACTGGGAAAAAGGGGAAAAACTTGAAGAATTTTTGGTAGCAAGTCGCTCTTGAACATGATACTTTCACTTCATCTCCATGATTGAGTTGGGTTGGGTTATTCCGTTCACTGGTCATCATACCATTTGTCTTTCATACCATCCATCATTTGGGGTTAACGCTACAATTTAATCTCAGTGTCACTAACTTGTTCAAGAGAAGTCATTCAGTTGAGAAGTTATCATCCAGTTAATGTCTCATACACTGCAATACCTCCAACCTTCATTTTTCAAGACCACCATTCCTGAACCTTGTGTTGTCAATTCATTTTCACCTCCAGAAATCATTTGCTTCGTTTCGTGTTGTAGATGTGGGATACATCAAGGCCCTCCTACGACGAGTCGCTTCTTGTTGACATCAGCTCATTATCCAAGAAGTTGACTTAGAAACAACCCTTTCATTGCTTTGAAGCTTGTTTACATCAATGGCAAGTTTCTCACTTCCGGTAACAGGTCGACATTAATGGCCTTCGATCGAAAGATTTTGCGTGGTGTTCGACGTCAAATCATGTATTCACACCACGTGAATTGTACTGTAGTACCTTGAGGATCATTTTCATTATCTGTGATTCCTCTCACATTTGTTAACAGCTCACATCATTGGCTAGTAATCAGGCGATGTCTTTCCATGTTTCACTTCAGAACATCTCTTCACATGGATTGACTTGTACATCGAGCGAAGATTGAATGAGTTTGAAGACCCCGGATCTAGTTTCATCCATCCGAGCTACGATATATTCAAGGACATAAAAACATGAAATTTACAAAGGCTCTACACATATGATCATCCTAATCATGGGTGATGACTCTATATATGTAGAATCACCAGACTGTATCTGCAGACGACTATCTGATCTATGTACATGAAATGAAATTTATAAAGTTGAGCATGGGAATGCCTCCCTCGGCTAGATCATGAAAAACATATTATGACGATGTATTATATTGTAACTTATGCAGGGCACCTTCCAGTTCAAAACTTCAGATCCTCATGATAAAGCATTTCACCCGACATGAATTTTTATGACCTCATGCTTTACGAGGTAACTGTTATTAACATATTTGGGCACATCAACCCCAAAATCATATGTTGATGTATTAGGGCTCATAAACCCTTAAAAGATTTGTTTCATACCCTAAAGGAACATAGTCATCTGAATACATCCTTCCCCAAAAGTTTCATCTCATAAATCATCCAGAAACTGCCTAAACTGAACCATACTCACTGCTTCACTGGCAATGTGCGATGCATACTGAGTGGTACACTATCAGGGTGCGATGCATACTATTTAGGCCTTCTATAGGATGTGATGGGTGAGGATGGACAAATTTCTGGGACAGTTTTTTAGTTGGTTGCTCATGGAATCTTCTAGAAACTTCTCTTGTGCCACTTGCCTCTCTAAATTCGCCTAAGGATGATCAAGGGAATTAGGAAACCATCTCCAATTCCGCTCTCTTGTGGAACCAATTGTAACAAGTGGAATGACACTAATCAAAACCCATGGATGACTCACACCCTTGCAAACATCTATAGAAGGATCTCCTATCCAAGATACTAGAAGGATGAAATGTTGTGAATTGCAAGTAAGTGTTGATAGTTTGTAATTGAGGAGAGAGTATTGTATTCTTGTTGGTGTGATCTTGCTATTTCATGAGGTGAAGAAGGATTGAAGTTGGGAGGATGGCACTAGATCAGACAGCTGGGTTGTAATTCTCCTTTCTATTAATAAATATCTTCAAGTTTTCTCCCATATGATTGTGAAATTGTGAATGCTATCATTTTGTTCATTATATATCTGATTCTACAATGTTTATGTTGTAATAGATCATGATGCTTTGATGGTTATTTGTTGCTGTACTTATGCAGGTACTCTCCAAGCGTGTTAATTATGGGGAGGAGTTGTAGGATCCGCCAAAGGAGAGAGAGATCAAACAAGGGATTAAGCGGAAGTTCCAGGTTGGTTCCACTATCTTTCTCTTATCTGTTACACATAGGAAAAATCATTGAATTGCTTTAAACTGTTGTTTCTAAGGTAGCTGCCTAACCTAGAGGGTTAGTCATTTGAGAAGACACTAATTTTCCCATAAACATCGTGCAATAGTCACTGATTGATGAAGATAGGAATCCAAGTCAACAGTGACTTCCCGCGAGTTCTGGCTCGGCTGAAAGGAAAAATTACGCAAATTTTGGGAGGGCTAGTCTGGGTTGCAGGAAGGCAAGGTAGGCAGAATCTGTGTAGTTTCTGGAATGATTGGGTAGCTATGGCTAGAAGGAAAAATTTACGCAATTTTCTAGAGGAACAGGCCAAGATGCAAGTGGGATCAGCAGGCAGATATTGCGTAGTTTTTGGGAGGAAATAACTGGGAGCTTGGCATTCAAATCTATGAAATTCCCAAAGGGAACTAGAATTTGGCTACTGGGTCACTGGAAGAAGAAACCATGCAATATCCAATGGGAACATGCAGTTAGCTACTGGGAGCTTGGCAACAGAAATTGCGAAATTCCTGGAGGGAAATGATTGTCTATTGCTAGGAGCTACTAGTGAGGGAAACTGCAATGAGGCTAACAGGCCGACCTACTAATCATCTCTATGTAGTTTTTGAGTTGAGCAGATTGTTGGGCAGTAGAAGGCCTTCTCATGAAAACTATGCAATTTCCTAGATGATTAGCCAGTCAACTGTTGGGAGGACTGACTGGGAAAACTACGCAATTTTCTAAAGGAGATAGGGACAGGCATGTGGTGTCTGTTAGACCTATCTGCACAATTTCCTCAGTGAGCTCAGTGGGCAAGTTCAGTGGCCTCTGCACAATTTTTTAGAGGAGTCAGTCCCGGGGTGGTGCCAGGTCCAACTGTCCGAGCGGTCAGCATGAAAGTTGGTTGAATTTCTTGCAGGAAGTGCAGCTTGAAAATACTTTCTTGGTGCTTCTACGTTGTTCTGGGTGACCGTCGATTGAGTCGATGGTGGGGTGATGGTCCATCTGTCAGAGGGGAGTCTGATTGTCAAAAGTTCAACAAAAATGACTAAGTGTGTGAATGATCAAAATATGGATAGGTGATCATGCAAACACACACTCACATGACTCGATGACAAGACGATTGAAACCATCCAGATACACATGTTCAACATGAATTACTGACGATGCAAGCGACAAGTGTGAGACTCGTTGTTGATCGTTGATCGACCGTGATGATGCTTGTGCAACAGCTGCTTTCATAGTGAACGCAACAAGTTACACATGAAGCGAAGACTTTGAGCATAACCAGAACATAGTTGCAAGCATGAATTAGACACCAACATGCAGAAACTTGAAGAAAATGAACAAGCAAGGCAGATGAAAAGATTCCCACGGGCTCATGGAGTGAACCTAGGGTATGTATCCATCAAGTGAAATTCTCAAGGGAGGCTCCAAAGTTGGGTGCAGCCCAAAATTTTGGAGGGTGGTTGTAGCCACTACAACATGTTGATTTATTAGCCTGTAGCCTTGGTTGGATAAATGTTATGGAGCCGTGGAACAACTTGGGTTGATTTACTAGTCCCATAGTCTTGGTTGGACAAACGCTCTGAAGCCCTTGGTTGGTTGAGTTACTAGTCCTGGAGCCTTGGTTGGAAAAATGCTCTGGAACCCGGCAAAAGTTGTGGGTTGAGTTACTAGTCTTGGAGCATTTGTTGGAAAAATGCTCTGGATCCCTGGACGGCTTGGACAGAGACCGATTTGATGATGGTTTTATTGATTCCAACCATGAGGTGGAATCACTATTTTATGGGTTGAGGTGGACGGTCTCTAGAAGCCCTAGATGAGTTTTGATTGATGTGTTCTATGAGATCCCACATTCATGCTTGGAATATGGCACGAGGGTGAATGGCTGAAGAGAAATTTGGATTAGCCGTTCTATGGTCTGGTGGAATGTGGAAATCCCATCTTGGGTTGGATTTTGCATCATTAATAAGAGGTTATCTCTCCTTGTATTTCTATGAACATTATACTAGATTATATGAGGTTTATATGGTGGTGACTTCATTGGTATTTCTGTCCATCGAAAATTTTAGGGGCGAATTTTTGCCCTTGGGCTAAATTAAGGGGTTTTATATTTTTATTGGGCAAATATTTTGTATCATAGTACATTGTTACAAATCGCCTCAAATTTATTTTATAAAAAAGTTAGGTATGGAGGTTTGCCCACCTTATTTTAAGGGAGAGGGTAAAAAAAGTAAATTTAGCCCTTGAAATTAAGAGTTACAATCTTCCATTCACCCTCATTTTCAAGAAAATGTATTTATGAAGTTAAAATAAAAATATAATACAGTGAGGTAAGGTAAATAAATAAAATCTTTTATATTTAGTCTATACCCTCTTTCTATTAAGAAGGCTCAAAACGATGTCATTAAGTGAATCCTATGGCCAAAACATATTTAAAAGAGGTTGGTAATTATAAATATAAATAACGAGAGTATGGAATAAAAAAAAATTTTTTAATATTTACTCATAGTCCTTATTTTAGAACAACACGCGGTAAAAAAATAAAAAATAAACATAGTAGGTAATAAATAAAAACTCTTTTATATGTAGTATACCCTTTATATTTAAGAGGCTCAAAAAGAGGTTTTATTTAATGAATCCTATGGCCAAATCCATAAAAAAAGGTATGGTAAATTAATAAAAATTAAATAACGAAGGTATGGTATAAATAAAACATTTTAATATTGATCATTACCTTATATTACGAACACAAAAAATACATGCAAAAAAAATTATAAACCCTAATATTAGTATTAATAAAAATAAATATGGCACATGGTATTGACCCATGGTATTCACATGGAATGCCCCCTATTTAAAGGGGGGAATTAAACTAATGTAATTTAATGTCACTTAAACATTTTAACTTGGTTAAAATAAAACAATAAAATAAAAATCAATTATTAATTTTATAAATCTTTATAAATTACTAATAGTAGTTTTTAAGCTCCAGGTTTATGATAACCCATGGTATTGACCCATGGTAATACCATGGTATTCATGTGACCATAGACTATTTAAAGGGAAATTTTATCAGCTTAGATCCATCTTAATTTCGGGTCTACCAAGTGAAAAGATTTCATCCCTCTAAGAGTGGTAGATGTGGAGTTAAGATTGATATAGGTTGGTTTTTATGATAACGAAGATATTAAATAGACTTAGAAAATTATATTGTAAAAAAAAATCTTAAGGTGAATGGTTAAAGCTACATTTACTCACTTCACAAAATTTAGTAAAAAATACCGATATCTCCATTAATATTGGTTTTTCTGATTTAACAAAAAAAAATTCAAAACAATGAAATCTTAACTCTTTCCGCATCACACTCGCAGAAGAGAGATAGTTGCTGCCTAGATTTCCCACCATTTTTCAAACATTCTCAATATGATATCTTCATGAAAAAGTTAAGGTACTGATCTTGGATTAGTTGTTTGAAAATATGCTGGTTTGTACAACCTTTCATATTCTCTAGTATTCTTAGTTTGTTGTAATGATCTATAGGGGTTGGGTTACTGCACCATATTGTCCTAAAAGGTAGAGATTATGCACCAAAAAGAAAATTAATCCACATGTTACAATGATGTTAAAATTGGCATGAAGGTAGTGAATTATGCTAATAAGAAATTTAGATTGGGAGAGAAGTAATTAAATTTTATTATTTAATTGAAGATTTCCAATTAAAATAATAATAAATCGACATCTATATATTTATATATTGATTGGAAGGCTTCTGACAATGGTCACTTATTTCCATTAGATCCCCTTAAGACCTTTGGTGTTATGAAACTAGCTCAAGAAAAGATAGAAAAGATAGATCAACGCCTTAGAATTTAGCCTCTTCGAGGGGGCAACCTCCTTTACTTTACATAAATGAACAATTCTTCAATGATTCAAATGAAAAAACCTCCTTTCTATATATAGGAGCCTAAGGAGTCACAATATAACCCAGCCGACCTAACAATAATAATATAAAG